>SNQJ01S0039260.1:685-22877 GCA_010110895.2 Picea sitchensis
GAGGGGTAGAATAATAGGGGGTGAGAGAGAAGATTAGGATAGACATTAGGAGTGGTGTGTTGGGTCCTTTTGGTCACTTGGGTGATAATAAAGGATTCTTTTAGATTCCTTGTTGGACTAGAAAGATAACACAACCATGATTAATATACTATTCAATCCACAATATAATAAATAAAAGAACAAATAACCAAGAAATGAAATAAAACTAAGAACATGTAAATTCTAAAAGATGCATAAAATTAACACAAAAGATAACTACTCAGATGACAAGTGATATTTGAATTGAAAACTCCAAAGGAGAAAAGTGAGATTTTGGATCCCCTATTCCTCGTTGGGAGGGATCTTGAGTCCCATAAAATTAGAGATTTAATCTCCTATATAACAATGGTGAAGAACTTCTTGGTCAAGTTTCTCAAGAGGTGAAAAGATTAACAAATTCTATGATTTCTCAAATAGATCTCAAGAGAATATATGGCTTCTCTAAGATCAAACAGGAAGAATAAAAATACAATGAATTCCTTCCTTTTTAGCTTACAATGGCCACATATTTATAGGACTATAGAAATATATTTCATAACATAATCAAAGTGTGAATGCGAGGCCTTTAGAGGTACATCTGTTATACACCAAAATGTCACACTTCAGTGTATCATATATTTACACCTAAGTGCCACATGTTTAGTAAAGTGTCTTATGCAACTTACTAAGTGTCACATTCACATTGTCAAGTGTCATATGCACCTTAATAAGTGTCTCATGCACTTTTTCAAGTGTTGTATGCACCTTACTAAGGGTCACATGCTCTTAGTAAGTGTCGCAACCCCTTGACACCATGAAAGAACATTTTTCATAATCCCTAAGTCATTTTGGAGGAAGAAACCCATCATTGAAAGCCATAAACATGCCTTTTACTTGGAATTTTGACCATTTTTGGAGGGTTTTTGAAGGTCAACCACCCCATAGTCATGTATATGGAGCGTTGATATCCTATCAATGCCCCCCTACCCATGTATAGGTAGCATTTATGCCCTTTTTTAATGTCATGTGTTCATTCATGAGGGAGCGTTGATGTGGTCAAATGAGGTTATAACCATACCACATTTTTATAAGGGAAGAAATATCAAATTAAAGTTTTTTTGGGTCAAGTATTTGAGTCACCCTACTTGGCCCCATCCTGGTAAAACTCAATAATCCAAATCCCAACTCATGGAGAAAAATCCCCAATCATTTCCCAAAAGATCTCATGGTGGTTAACCCTCCCAATATTATATACTAAGGGAATTTCCATGGTAAAAGGGAGGAGGAATCCATTGAAGCATCATCATTATGATATAATGACATTCATGAAAGGGATATAATGGTGTTTTCATAGGGGCAGACCCATGTTTCAACACTACAATAGCGTACCAACAAAACCCTAACTATCGACCCTTTCAGAAACACCTACAAAGCAGATGAAGTCTCACCCGAGGTAGAGGCACGGGTGGTTCTAGGACTCCATTGTATGGAACCTTAGCTGAGACACAGATCTATGATTATAATACTTAACAGAACACTTAGAAACTACAGTTCATCAACATTCAACTTAGTATCTACTCTGTAGATAAAACAGAGCATCGCACCATTCATTCAGATCTAACGTATCTAAGCACTTAGCATAAAGAGATATATTAGATATAGAATATTTAAGCACTAAGAAAGTTCACATAGGTCATATATAGCATACATATACATCGTTAGCACAAATCATAAACATATCTATCTATCTATATCAAATCACTTAGCAAGTAAAGACATAAACACATCAACACATCACACAAAGAATAACACAACATGTACGTGGTTCATCCCCACACTGGGGCTACGTCCACCAACTCTTCTTCTTTATTATCTTGGTCAAGTCTCTTACAGTCACATAGAATCAAAATCCTACTCCTCAGAAGACATGAGATCTGTGCACACTTTTCCACATCCTCCTTCTTCAAGCTAGGGTACAACACCAAGACTTCTTACAATGATAAGCATGTAGCTCTGAAAGTCTCACACCAAGCAAGTACTTATCACTTAGCACTCTTACAATCCCCTGATAACACAGATCAGATCTCTAGAACTTAGCACTACTCACCACCATGCTTATTACATCGCCTAGTCTTCTATATATACATTACAAAGGTGGGACTAAGCATGGGTAAACCCATGGGCTGACATTACCATACCTATTACATAATCCCAAAACCCAAAAATCCCTAAAAAGTGGGTCGAGATCCCATGATCTTTGTCTTGTCTTTCCCTCCTTCTTAGACATCCTGTCGAAGTCCAAAAAATAGGTCAACATGACCAAGGATCTCCCAAAACTTGGTCAAGGGACAACAAGCCCCCAACACTCACCTGTGACTCATCCCGAGTCACTCTGGTCTAGCTAGTTCTGCTTCAAAATCCTTGAGAACGGCTCAAGATTCTTTGAATTGTTTTGTGCCACAACATCCTATTCAATGAAATCTTGGATGATTGCGTCATTGATAGGTCCCTCTAGGAGTTGTTCAGCTGCACTGAGAACTTGCTCCAGTTCTGTTTCTCGGCCTTCGACCTCTGTGAAAAATTGGTAAGCCTTATATTGTATAGGTTGGAGCCTCTGATTTACTTCCATAAATATTCTCTAGATAGTGTGGATCTGCTGCTAGGCAATGCGTTTCTCTTGGTATCGCTTCATTCTTTCCACAGCTGACAGGGGATTCAACTGTGCTTGTATTGTATCTGTTTGTTACTTTACCTCCTAGAGCTGTGACTCTAGTTCTTGCAATTCTGGGTTCTCAGTGAGTTTTTCATACATCTGGGCACTATGATTACTCAACTACTTGCATTCCATGGTAAGGGACTTTATCCTTTCAACTGTGCTCTAGGCGGTTGCTTCTCTTTGATCTCTTACATCCTGTGGAGTCTCGGGCACTGTGCGGAGCTCTAATTATGCCATTCATTGTTGTAGTTGCTGGATAGCTTCTGTGATATGCTCTACTTGATGCGTGACTCAATTTTCTACCTTTATTTCTAAGACTGTCACGGAGCAAAGTTCTCTGTTGACCGCTTCTTTCACTTTGAGTTGCTCCGCGAGCAACTGTTCTTTTCCTTGTTGCATCTATGGTTTTTATTTGTCGAACTTCACTTGGAGAGAACTCTTTTCCTATTTTGTAGCACTACATTGTTCTATAGGTATGCCTTTCACTTTCTTCGAGTCTTAGGTGGCTTGTTTTGTTTCTTCTTATGCCCATCGAAGGCGAGCTTCGACTATATCATCTAGTCGGTGGAGTTGGGCTGGCTCATCGCCCAATTCTATTTCTCCTGATGGCAGGGGAGAAGTGGAGACTGCATGACTGGACTGAAGGGCCTATTGTACCCCTCGGAGTTCAAATTCTATTCTATCATACATTTCTTCCTTCCTGGCTTATTATTTATCTAATATTTCCATTGAATCATCGTTCAGGGCTGCTATGATAAAGTCAAAATCATCAAAGGTGAAGAAAGTCTACATCTTGGTCATGGAGTCTTTCAATTTCTTCTAGGAATAAGGTTTTGGGGAAGAAACCTTCCTCTTCTTCAGGGGATCAATCTCATCTCTGGGTGGTGTTACATCGCATGGCTTCTGTTTAGTTTCTACTTTGTCATCACCCCCTGGATCAGGTGACACTGAAGCATTATTTCTTGAGGTGCTGATTAAATTTTGGACCTCCTCAATCTTCTTTGGTGTATTCTATTCTTTATGAGTGTCCTCTGGGCTGTCAATATCAGATATCTCTACAGGGTTGGCGGGGATAAGGAGGTCAGTGGACCATTCCTTAGTGATCTCCTCAAGGTATTCTTCGATAAGTTTATAATATGACTGAAGATATTCTTTGTGTTCATTTGCTCGTGCTATAATGTAGATGAAGTGTCGATCTATGTTGAACTTCATCAGAGGTAGGAATATCTGTAAGGTGTTTGGAGTCATGCGAGGCTCATCTTCGATGGCTCTCTTTAGTTGTAGGTAAAATGTATGAAACAAAACATTTGACTGCCACTATTTGTTCATATCACTTGAATACCAAAGGGTAGTGAACTTCGCAACAAGCAGTTCAAATGAATCTATATCTGGGAAGGTCGCACCTTCCGACATCTCCTAGGCAACGAAGGCGATGAGGATCAAGATCTAGCTGAAATGAAATTCATAACCCTGATTCTGTACTTCTCGACAATATAGTTCCAATTGATTAACTAGGTACTTCACCCAGTTCATCTGTAGGCCTTCTGCGCACTTCCTTGCGAGGTCAATGACAAAGCTGGTGACCTGTGTAGGTCAGTTTTTCCTTACTAAATTTCCAACTATTAGTTGGCATGCTATGCGCACTATGCCACTTTGGATGGAAGATACCTTGTAGCCTCGTGTCCTATTGGAACTCAGAAATTTTGTATTTCCATCCACCTTTCTCTTCGCCATTCTTCACATTGATCCATATTCTACCACTCCATAAACCATTCATTAATACCATTTCATAATTAAATATGGGTCTAACCTTATTATTTTCCAAATAATTTATTTTAGTATTAAAAGGGAATTTGTGATTAAATATTAGAAAATTGACATGTTTTCATATATATCTCAAAAATGTGTGAGCTTTATCATGTGTAGGAATATGTGAAGGATTAATTCAAAAAGACTTATTGAATACTTCCTCCACCATTTGAAGATTTGAGGAGATAATTCAAAACCTATTTCAAGGAAAAGATCATGGAGATTTGGTTTTCATATCTTATCCAAGATATATGAGAGATATGTGTGAGGATTTGAAGGGATAATATTTTGTAATAATGGGGAAATGGGTTGAGAGAAAAGTGGATATGTAATTATGAGATTCTTATCTTCTTTTCAAAGTTCTCATGTATAAAAGAGATTTCCCTCTCTTCATGAGAGGGGAGGATAATTATTATTATGTAGATTAAGGGAATTGTTATGAGATAGGTTCTTGAGGAGAATTGTTATGATGTAGATTGGATTCATGAAGAGACTCCTTTTGTAAACCTACCTGTTGAAGATTAATGCAAGTTTGGATTTAGTGATTTTGTCTCTCTTAGAAGTTATCATCTGTTGATCTAAAGATTTTTTGTTGGCATCGGAAAGGGCCACCGATCTAGCTTGGTAAGCTTATTGTAAATTGTTAGTGTATATTTTCATTTCATGTACCTGTTATTTTTATTTCATGTTATTTTTTTTGGTTTCACTATTCGAATTTGTTGCAAAGTGTCGTAATGTAGGAACAGTTGGATCTCCATATTTCACCATACATGAGATTTAATGGAGAATCCCACTTGTTAGTTTAGTTACTCCAGGAGATAGAATCAAAGTTCATCTTTTCTTTTCATGAGCCATCAATGAACATGTCCATCACTTGAGCAAGAGCTTTTGCTTGTTTATGAGTTTTTCTTTCCAACTTTTGAATTGTGTGAAGATTGTTATTTTTAAAAGTGTGTTGATTTCTAAATGGTTTTCTTATCTAATCTATACTGAATAGACATAGGAACCTATCTTTTATAGGCACATATAGTGCATCAATTCTACTAATTACGAATCCCAGTTGATAATTTATGTTTGGTAATATATTATGCATATAATTGCACCAACATTTTGACGTCATTGTCGGGGAGTTGTAAATGGTAATAGGTAGCATTTGAATTAAATTGATTTAATGATTTTGGATTGATTTTATGGACGACCTAAGGGTGGAGAGAAGACGATAAGATGAGAGGTAAGAAACTAGGAATCCACTTTAGTGGGGTTGCTCCAAAGTTAGGTTGTTCTCTTCCTTTTATGCAGAAGTGTGTTTCTCCTTATATTATGCAAAAGTGTGCTTTTATTTATGTAAATTTATTTTTTATTTATGATGAGATAACGTGTGCGAACCGATAACCTGGTGACAACAAGGTCCCAGTAATGCAAGGAGTTCAAGTTTGGCATGTTTTATCTTTACAAATAGTTTTAATTTCTTAGTTTTAAAATTCAAATCTTTGATGATAAATCATTATTCTTTTTCAATATGGTTTAACTATGAGTATAAGCTTGGAACAACTCACTCAGATCCTAGAAAAACTCATGATCTCCTCTTCTCTAGAAGATGGGATATTGACAGCAGCTAAAAGTTTAATTACTCCTCCAGATGCAAACGACGAAACAACATACAAGGAACCCTGCACATCTAATGACGAACAATTATGCGAGAAGGAGATTGAGGGGGGATAACAAGGAGTTGTGACATGAACTGAGTGAAAACTATGCCTATGAAATCATTATTGAACAATGGGTTCAAGCAGGTACTAGGTTAGATCCATTCAGTTTTTCTTTTTATTTTGTTAAATTACAGTTTCAACAGTTAATTTCGCACGTTTATGTATATTCTCGATTGTTATTTGGGAGATTGAAAGAGGACATATTTTTATTTCTGTTGTGTGCATGGCTACACTAGAAGTTTGACTACACGTAACTAATCTCTAATTTTTAATTAGTGTAGTGTAGGTAGGATTTTCTTTTCAAGTTTTTATTTTTGCTAGAATAACTATGCTCTTCCCCGCGCTTGGTGCGATTGCAAGGATAACAAAGTAGGATGACTAAAATCATTTTCAGGAATGAATAAATTAATGATTTGCAAATATTCTTAAATAATTTCATATTTAATTTTCAATTCAGTTTGTCTTCATTTGCTAATAAAATTTTCATGAATTTCTATTTACCTTCAATCAATACAAATTTCTAGATTTCTTTGTTTTTGTTTTTTTTGAAATAGAATNAAAAAAAAAAAAACACAATAATAAAAATAAATAAATAAATATATATATAATAAAAATCAAAAATCAAAAATCAAAATAAATAAACAAATTTAACATTTTGGTAAACATTGAGAAGAGACTGCATAGATGGGTACTTCTTTGCAATGCCCACTGGAACATGGCCAAGTCCTTCATTCATAACCTTCTCCCAAGCGCGACTAGTGAGCTCGCCTTGAGTAGCAAGTTCTGCAAATTGTGCTACATCGATTGCATCATAAATAGAGCCAAGCCTCAAGCCATCTCTAATAGAAAGGGAAATATCATATTGATTAAAGATCTCAAGTATGTCATCCCAATGCTCATATGAAAAATTCTCTTTATGATATGCCAAACACCACTTTGCATGGATAGAGGCTCCTCGACACATAATTCCAGTCATTCACTTTGCATTTAGAGGGATGTAGCATAGAAGAACCCTAGCATGTATTGTAAAGTAATCAACTCCTTATTCAACTTCTTCAATCAAAGTTTCTCTAAAGACTTCCCATGTCAACTTCTCTGCAATTCTTGGAAGGGTCACGGTTCTATATCCTATAGAACGAGGGTTTGAAGAGATAGCAGAGGCAGCGACATAGGACTAGGAAGGCATAGAATGCATACAGGAAAGTCTGACTTCATTGACATGCAAGGATAATTCTGCTTCAGATTATACAAGTAGAGTGAACATCTGCCTCCAAAAGTCAAGAAGGATTGCAATTTCTAGAGGAATTGATCATTCACACAAGATATCATTCTTGGGAAAGAATGAAGTTTCAACACTCATGAGTGTAGGCACAAGGCACGCATTAACAGTGGGTCCTTCAGCTTTCGAGTCAGCCAAGGAAAAGCATAGTCATCACACAGTGGATCCATTGGCTCCAGATTTTTTTCCTCTTCTACTATTTGAGCAACGTTTCCCGAATAGCACGTAGGAGTTTAGAGAAGTTGTTCATGAGCCTATTGGCACTCTGATTCATGTTCCATTTCATAGTGTGCACTTATCTGAAGAGGAAAACGCATGGGAATGGTGATGGGGTTTGTAAGAATTCTAGAACTTATAAAATTCTTGGCTGCTCGCGCGAATGTAGCCATTTTCAACACCAAAGGCACGCCATAGAAAGGTTGATAATTAGCGAAGTGATACTGTTGATTTATGAAAATATTTAACTTCATTGAATGTACCCGATGGTTCAAGTTCATTATCCTTGGCTGGTTGGCATATGAGATTTTTTCTTACATCTTCAAAAATACCAATCTCAAAGAGACGATGAAAGAGTTTACTGAGGAGGTGAAGCGATTGGCAAAAATAGTATTAGATATAATATGCGAAAATTTGGGACTGGAGAAAGGATATCTGAAAGAAGCCCTAGCAGGGGGTAATGGAAATGGTAGTGCCCTGTTCTTTGGTATAAAAATGGATCACTACCCGCCATGCCCGAGGCCAGACCTCGTCAATGGCCTGCGCTCCAATTTGTATGTTGGCAGAGTCATTATGTTGCTACAAGATGATGAACTCGGTGGCCTTCAAGTTCTCAAGGATGACAGTTGGTTCAACGTAGAACCCATTCCACACGCAATTGTTATTGACATTGGCGATCAACCGAAGGTGATGAATAATGGGAAATGCAAGATCATGTGGCATCACGTGATTTCTATAAAGGATGTGAGAAATGTTTTATAAAACGGGTGTCCATGCCAACATCATCCATCCTAAATAGAAGCTCCAGAATGTGACATTCGGTCACCACACTGCCAATCGAAATCAATCCAGTCTCGCCTTCCATTCTAAGGAACAGCCTTATTTCCAGCAAAAGAAACATAAGAAGATTCGACCGTTTGGGTTGACAGATTTACCAGAATGACTGACGGGATGAAGACACACAATTCAAAGGTGCACAATTCAAACAACCTTGCTGGAATGAATGCACAGGTAAGTGTATGTCTAGAAGGGATCGACGAGGTAAGCAGATCCCAACATACCCCCTGAAATCTGGTTTGTTTATCTTCTCTATCCTCAATATGTTCAATCAAGAGATTTTTTTGCGGAAGGTTGCAAATCCCATTTATCTGGTCATTTGAAGCTAGCCCGATTTCTCCTATCGGTTGGTTTTGTTTATTACCAAAATAAATAAATAAAAACAAACATATAAACATAAACCAAAGGTGCACAATTCAAACAACCTTGCTGGAATGAATGCACAGGTAAGTGTATGTCTAGAAGGGATCGACGAGGTAAGAAGATCCCAACATACCCCCTGAAATCTGGTTTGTTTATCTTCTCTATCCTCAATATGTTCAATCAAGAGATTTTTTTGCAGAAGTTTACAAATCCCATTTATCTGGTCATTTGAAGCTAGCCCGATTTCTCCTATCGGTTGGTTTTGTTTATTACCAAAATAAATAAATAAAAAAACATATAAACAGGTCCATTTTTTGTTTTGTTAAATGTATATATATAGGATACTATAAATAATTTTATATCTGTTTTATTATAAAAGATTATAAAAAAAAACAAAAACAATAAATTGTTTGTTTTATTATAAAACTTGGTTTTAATAAATTTCATTTTTTTTATTTGCCTTGTTTCATAAAAAAGAAAAAGAGAATCTTAGGTCAACATAAAATAATAACAAAAAAATAAATAAATAAAATATATATATATATATATATATATATATATAAATGTTATAAAGAATTTTATTGCTTATAATAAAATAAAAAAATATTGTTTGTTTTTAAATAAAATTGAAAACAAATGATAAAAATTAGCAAATGGATTCTTGAAAACAATGCTTTTACATTTATACTGGATTGGTTTCTTCTTGAGTCACTCTACCAATAATCAACGACGGAACTTGCACGCAACGGGTAAAACGCACTTTTATCTCTTTAATTTTCAGCATTCGTACTAAATCTCACATTTTTGTTTTACGATGATCTCATAAGTTTGATTGCAGGATTAGTACTAAGTTCGATTATAGGAATGAATATGATCACATCTCATTGCAAAGTGATTCTCGAGAATCACAATCTCTTTACGTGAAACATGCTTTGTTAGACAGCTTGAAGGAGTTGATCTTCATACATCTCATGATGTTTGCAGTTACACAAGAAACCATTCATAAACCCATTTGCGTCATGAATGTTTACCCTCATTTATCCTTCAACGCACAATGATCATCCATGTTGAAGTCCACCTTCCATTTCCTTATCTTTCATGGCTTCACACATGCCTATCTTTTTGAGTTGCCTACATCCCTTTATATTTTTCAGTTCATTTTTCCTTGTCAATAAAACTATCCATCTCCCTTTCCATGATTACATTTCCTTTCCATAAACATTGTTGGTACTGAAATCTTTCCTATAGTCCTACCACTCATTTTTAAAAACTCGCGTTGACTGATGTGGGATTCCTTAAGGCCCACCTTTCAACAAGTCTTGCCCCATCAACCTCAACACCTTATCTAGGATATAGACTAGAGTTACTTTTGAGTACCTGGAGGCTTGCATGCCTTAATGACAAGTTCTCTTGCTGAAAATCATGGGAATACATCATTGTCCCTTGATCGCCAGATCTTTCAAGTGGCTCGACATCAACTCATTCATTCACACTTCACAAGATGTACTCGGGTACCTTGGCACTCATTGACATCAATGGTGAGTTTTCCTCACATTGGTTAACGACATTAATCAATGGTCGGTACTCCAATGACTTCTCTTCATGCTCAACATCGACACATCCATTCACATGACTAGAATTGTACCATCGGGTTTAGCAGCAGGTGAAGACTATACACTTTTTCATGACTCCATCAACAGTTGCAGCAATATTTTTCTAGCTATATGAGAGTACCGCAGTTCCACTTTCGTACATCTTCTTTCCCATGATTCATCAACAACAGTTCAGATTCCTCCAATTCACATTCTTTGATCCATCAATTACAGTAGTCACAACTACAGTAGCATTCATATTTCACATGATCATGCAACAGTGACATCTTCCATGCTCCAGCCGCTGCATCAACCATATTCCTATTGCATAGTTCATCAACATTTTGGGTAAGTGGAGGTATGTTGTTTTCTACTCTTTAATCATGCAATTCCTTACATGCTAGAGTGAATGAATTTGGAAAAATCCCTCACCATGATCCCTTTCCTTTTCACTTCTATGAATCATGCCACTTTGCATGAGGACATGCAACCAATTCAGCCGGGGGGTATGGGGAACTATATTTTCTATCATCACTCCATTTTTCCACTACCATCATTCCATTTTTTCATCTCATTTACCATTTACCAACATTTTTTTTTCGTCCAATGATACTCTATTTCACTTTGCTTCATAAGCATTGATACAGATATTGGCATGATTCACAAATATGAAAAAAGGCTTTCTTATACTCAATGATGTTTCCTTATGCACATTGATGGGTAAATTATTATCATAACAACACGAGAACAAATAACTAAATGAATGTTGTTTACACAAGAACTAACATTCTCTATATTCATGGTTTTCACACAAGAACCAACCATAAGAAAATGCCAATTGTTACTCATGTAAATCCCATCCTGGAAATATTCATTATCATCACTCAAAGCCAAAATTCAAATGCCAAAATTTCTCGAGAAGATCCATGCATAGTTGCATGAGGACATGCAACAAGTTCAGTTGGGGGGTATGTTGGGACTCATAAATGTCATATTTCCATCCACCTTTCCCTTTGCCATTCTTCGCCATTCTTATTCTACCACTACATAAACCATTCATTAATACCATTTCATAATTAAATATGGGTTTAACCTTATTATTTTCCAAATCATTTATTTTAGTATTTAAAGGGAATTTGTGATTAAATATTAGAAATTTGACATGTTTTCATATATATCTCAAAAATGTGTGATCTTTATCATGTGTAGGAATATGTGAAGGATTAATTCAAAAAGACTTCTTGAATACTTCCTCCACCATTTCAAGATTTGAGGAGATAATTCAAAGCCTAATTCAAGGAGAAGATCATGGAGATTTGGTTTTCATATCTTATCCAAGATATATGAGAGATATGTGTGAGGATTTGAAGGGATAATATTTTGTAATAATGGGGAAATTGGTTGGGAGAAAAAGTGGATCTATAATTATGGGATGCTTATCTTCTTTTCAAATCTCTCATGTATAAAAGAGAGTGCCCTCTCTTCATGAGAGGGGAGGATAATTATTATTATGTAGATTAAGGGAATTGTTATGAGATAGGTTCTTCAAGAGAATTGTTATGATGTAGATTGGATTCATGAAGAGACTCCTTTTGTAAACCTGCATGTTGAAGATTAATGCAAGTTTGGATTCAGTGATTTTGTCTCTCTTAGAAGTTATCATCTGTTGATCTAAAGCTTCCATGTTGGCATCGACAAGGGCCACCGATCCATCTTGGTAATCTTATTGTAAATTGTTAGTGTAGATTTTCATTTCATGTACCTGTTATTTTGATTTCATGTTATTTTTTTTTCTTTCACTATTCGAATTTGTTGCAAAGTGTGGTAATGTAGGAACAATTGGATCTCCATATTTCACCATACATGAGCTTTAATGGAGAATCCCACTTGTTAGTTTAGTTGCTCTAGGAGATAGAATCAAAGTTCATCTTTTCTTTTCATGAGCCATCAATGAACATGTCCATCACCTGAGCAAGAGTTTTTTCTTGTTTATGAGTTTTTCTTTATAGCTTTTGAATTGTGTAAAGATTGTTATTTTTAAAAGTGTGTTGGTTTCTAAATGGTTTTCTTATCTAAGCTATACTAAACAGACATAGGAACCTATCTGTTATCAGCACATATAGTGCATCAACTCTACTGATTATGAATCATGCTTGATAGTTTATGTTTGGTAATATATTATGCATATATTTGCACCAACATGTCCATTTCTCAACATCGTTGTATGTATCCTTGATCTTCGGTGCTAGTGCACGATCTACGACTTTTCCTAGATAAAAATCTTGCAGTTCAAGTCCTTTCATACTCAGTCTTGTTGATGCAGGAGCATCGCCAACATCAAGCGAGTGTGGGGAAAGTGCCAACACATTTTGGACACATGATAAATTGTTTAAAAAAAAAAACTTTTGAAGATGGATGTGCCAAACGTAAATGTAATAGTTAAGGAGAGGCGTACTTATAGATTGTAATCAGACCTTGAGCGACCCTCTCTCGTATGAAGGACTAATAAGGCATTTATGTTAGTAGGTAGCTTTGAATTCTTAGATTAGACAGTTTTAGGAGCGGAGGGAAAACAGATATAGACACCCTCATTGTATTATTGTAAAGTAGTGAAGAACATTACCAAGAGAAGGGCATACAGAGCTGGAACAAAGAAACTGTGTTTGAGAAACACCCACGTACAAATATTTGAGTTAATAGAAGAAGTCTTAATTCAGATTCATGGCATTGTGTTTGTTTCTTGTATGTGTATGTTGAATGGTATGTTCATGGTTTTACTCTTTCTGTTATACATTTTCTTTCTATGTTGTGTATGAATGATTCCAGGGTTAGGTTTGAAGTCTGAGAGGGAAAGAGTTAGGAAATGAGTTTCAATTATTTCTCGGTCTGAGCGAGAGTTCCTGCAAAGAGTGCAGTTGAATTGTCTGGAAGGAGTGCGTTGACAAAGGGTTCAGAGGTTTTGTCTCTGAAAGCTCAGATAGGTTATCTCTTGTTCTCATTTCCTCAAAGGTGCAGTTAGGCACAGGAGCCGTACAAATTGTGCACAGGCCCAGTGAAGCTTTAGGGGTTTGTAACCTGAATGACTTATTGAGAGACTGCTGCTGCAAGGAGTGCACAGAGTCAAAAGGAGTTCAACACTTGAAAGTGTTTGAAAGTCTACCGCAAGGAGTGCCAGCAGGAGTTTTTCTGAAAGATTCGAAGTCGTCAAAGGGAAGCAAGAGGTTAAGTGCCTTGAATAATTAAAAGGAGGTGCAGTGAAATCGTGCTGCAGGAGGACAAGTTCCTCGCAGAGAAATATTTTATTTAAATTTCACGGAGGTTCTCAAAGGAAGAGACGAACGGTTGAAATTCTCCGTAGAGAATTTGTGAAGTCCCGCCAGCCATTCAATCTGCCAGAGATGAAAGGGGGTTACGACTGTTTACCCAGTCTCAAGCTTAGGAAATCGTGAGTTGTCGACCCTCACTTAGATACCCATCAATTGTAGGATCTAACAGGAGTTGCACGGGGTTTAAACCCTCGCAAGCAGAGCGAAATTCCTGAAAGGCATCGGGATATCGGGACTTTGAAATTCAGGATATCAGAAGTCTCGAGGGAAAAAGATCGGGTCACTCCACGATGAAAACCCTGAAACAGATCTGAGTCATCCATCATTTGGGATAGGTGGCGGATATCGGGAGCCATCGACATATCGAGATTCGACATTTCGCGAATCCTGAAGATGAGACGTTCGGAGCATTTGATTTCGCGAAATCACAAAATGATTGAGGATCGTCCATCATAGGAGGACGCGTGGAAAAAATCCTTTAGTTCAGGGAAAATCCTGATAGAAAAGTCCATTGGCTTATTGGGGTTTGGCATTTCATGAATCCTGGAGATAAGGAGCACGCACATTTCGGAAACACGAAGTCCAAACTCTCGACAAGGTGGAAAGCTCCGTTGTGGGGCTAGCTGACATCATTTCATCATATAGGAGGTTGGGAATCAGAACTTTGGGAGTTCCGAGGGAAAGAACCCATAGGCATTTGATTTCCTGAAATCCCGAAGTGTCAAGGACCGTCCATCTTGACGGGACGCGTGGCAACAATCTAGGGTTTCGGAAAAAAATCCTGAAAGGCAAGGTCATTTCGGCACTTCGAGAATCGGTACTTCGGTAGTCGAGAGACCAAGAGGTCGGGTGCTTGAGTCGCAAAAACCTAAAAGGGACTGCGGTCATATAAGGGGAGGTCATATGGACCGAAGGTATAGCCCAGGGGGCTAACTAAAGTTAAACCCGTTTCAGCAAATCGGCATATTGGAGATCGAGAGATCGAGAATACTGAGGTTCTTGACAACGGGAATCAGAAAACCCGAAACCCAAAATTTCTGTTGAGGAGAGATCAGGCATGTGCAGAAGCTGTGACAGGGGAAGAGGAAGGACCTGTGGACTAGGTTTTTAACAGAGATTCCAGTGAGAAATTGAAAGAGCCACTCTGGCTCGAAGGTGAAATTAGAACGATCCATTAAGACCGGGAGGTCAATGCAGAGACTTTGGCAGAGGTAGAGGCTTAGTCTGCATCACCTGTGATCCTGTGGATCAATGTTGGGGTGATTTTAATACGAAGGTCTAGACATAAGTATTCACCATGGTAACATGACAATAACAACTAGACACATGCATTGACTTCTTGGTGTCTACTAAAATGTGGGATCTTCATGACATTCAGCAGGGTGGACTGTGCAAGGTTCATCGTCCATGACTGAGGAATTATATTTGAATTCTTTCCCTTCGTCCTGGTCAGGTATTTACACGAGGCGATCATATCATAGATATTGCGATCTCTGAGGTTGAAGTCATTGAACTTCAATGCTACGATCTTGTCCTGTTGTGCTCGAACTACATGTATCCCCTTTGGGAGGTACACAATAACTATGGTGTACTCAAAATCTCTTGTCACACTATCACGATTTACTGTGCCAGCCAGAGGTAGGATGTAGTCAGGAAATATGGTTGGAATTATCTTCACATTGTATAGGTTGTCTTTGTGCTTGGTTCTCTTTTCCACTAATGGTCAGGATGGTCCAGCTCCATGTGCAATCGATGGAGAAGCTTGCATTGTTCTCATGGATGAAGCTTGTATACCTGAAGACATCGAAATTACTCTTTCATTCATGAGGTCGATGAGAAATTCCTTAACAACTTCCTCTGCAGCAGTGAACTCATCTGACATACATGCTCAGTGTTGGAAATCTCGAGTTCTAGGAGTAATTTATACATTGCAATGTGATATAAGGAAATAACGCAATGATCACTGTGAAAAAACAACGATTCTATGGGCTCAGATTCATGGTTAGAAAAAGTGTTCTCGGTGCATGGAATGATGAGATAAATAGATAACTTGGCAATGAATATATTGCAATGGGTGAAAAGACTTCATTAACTCTGCTCTGTTCGTTACGTCACGGTCCAACGGTCTGGTGGCAGACCATAAATGGCTTTCTACCCATTCTGAGGGTCGACTGAACGGTTATATTGTTCCCAACGACTATATTGCTTCACCCTAGTGAAGTGCCATGTGGCATTGTTCTGTTATCCTGGTGAAGCTCCAATTTTGCAAATTTTCCCTCTGCGAAGTTCCTTCTAGAACCTTCTATAACTTTTCGATCTTATCTCTATTCTTACTTAGATTTCTGGCCTTCTTTCCAGTGAGCTTCGTCTCGGTATTCCTTTTTCCATTTTGATTCTTGTATGTGTTTGGCATAGTTACTTCATGCTATTGAGATTCTTTCCCAAGATTTGATGGTGATACTTCTTCATTATCTGGAATAGGTACTTCAATATTTTGTGGGTCTTCTAGTGTTCTTGCAACTTCGATATCCGGATCTCTAGTGTCAGATAGATTATGTTCTTCTGTTCTTCAATCAAGTGTACGATCCTTCTAGTCATGAAATATTTTAACTCTTGTTTCTTCTTCTCTAAAACCTCTTCCTCTTCCTTCCTTCTGACCCAATCTCTTTCAATCCAAGATCTTCCTAGTAACATGGTAAATGGGGCACTGTTCTCAATAAATTTAACAATCTCAAAATCCTCCTCTGTCAAAGTCCCATTGGCATTCATAGGTATCTCGGTGTGATTTCCACATACGTTTATCAACTCTCCTTTGAACAGTCATATTCGTCCTAATGAAGGAATCATAGCAGGCCTTCCTATAGCTTCCCAAGTTCTTTATGTCATGATATTCACCTGTGTTTCCTCATCTAGAACATAGTCAATGTCGAAGTCTCCTATTCTTTCTTCTACGCATGATTTTTCTTTGAAGATATCTGATAAGATGACATGTCGGTGGTCATTCAGGGTTTCTTTCATCTGTAGAAACACTTTGTCTGATTCTTTATAGGGTTCTACCATAATATCAGTTGCTTGAGATTTCTCGTGGTCTTCTTGTCTTATATTCATTCTTTCCAACTTGGTTATCATTCTAAGGAAGTCCAATACTTCATGGTCCATAGATTTGCAACAAAGATAACTAGATCCTTTCCCAGGGAATTCCTTAGCAAGATGTCATGGTCTTCTACAAATGTAACAAAGGTTTAATCCTCTCTTTATTTTAAATGATCCCCAACCTTTCATGTATTGCGCACTAGGATCATAGTAGCTAAAGTGAAAAAAACAAATTCTAGAATATTGCATCCACTTGTTAGTCCAAACATTATTTTTATGCATAGGTATAACATATCTTTCACTATTCTTACCAGATCTATGCATGGAAAACCTTCTTTCATCTATTAGTGCCCTAGTTTTCAAGCTAGGATAGAATTTATCAATCATACCTAGATCCATACTGTTGAAACAAAAATTTCCACTTATCTTACTTTTAAAGAGCACAAAGCTTTCAGATCTAAAACATTTCACTATTCTTACCTTTATCAGAGCACAAAGCTTCCAAATCTTACCTCTTTTATTATGATCAGAATTCTTTTATTTAGCATAGAGCTTCACAAATGAAGTAAAGTACTACACACTAGAGCGACATATTTACGCATAGAGATTTCACAATTTCAGGTCAGATCTTTGTACAAAGCTTATTCTTCCTCAGTTCCCAGCAATCAAAGTTTCAGGTCCCATCAACGGAACCATTTGTTGGAATAGGGATAGACCCAAGGTTTAATGCTACAACAACGCACCAAAAAACCCTAACTACCGACCCTTTCAGAAACACCTGCGAAACAGATGAAGTCTCACTAAAGGTAGAGGCAGGGGTGGTTGCAGGAATCGAGTGTCTGCAACCTTACCCGGGACATAGATCTATGATTATAATACTTAACAAAGCACTTAGAAACTATAATTCATCAACATTCAACTTAGTATATACTCCGCAGATAAAACAAAGCATCGCAACATTCATTCATATCTAACGTATCTAAGCACTTAGCATACAGAGATAGATTAGATCTAGCAGATTTAAGCACTAGGCAAGTTCACATAGGTCATATCTAACATCCATATACATCGTTAGCACAAAGCATAAGCAAATCTATCTATCTGTATCAAATCACTTAGCAAGTAAAGAAATAAACACATCGCACAGAGCATAACAGAACATGTACGTGGTTCACCCCCACCCTAGGGCTATGTCCACCAACTCTTCTTCTTTATTATCTTGGTCAAGTCTCTTACAGGCACATAGTATCAAAATCCTACTCCTCAGAATACAGGAGATCTGCGCACACTCCGCCAGATCCTCCTTCTTCGAGCTAGGGTACAACACCAATCCTTCTTACAATGATTTGCGCGTATCTCTGCAAGTCTCACACCAAGCAAGTACTTAGAAATTAGCACTCTTACAATCGCTTGATCACATAGATTGTATCTATAGAACTTAGCACTACTCACCACCATGCTTATTACATCGCCTAGTCTTATATATATATACATTACAAAAGTGGGCCTAAGCATGGGTAAACCCATGGGCCAACATTCCCATACCTGTTACATAATCCCAAAACCCAAAAATCCCTAAAAAGGGGTCGAGATCCCGCGATCTCTGCTTTGTTGATGCAGGAGCATCACCAGCATCAAGCGAGCCAGCGCGGAAGCAAAGGACAGCTGGACAAGCACCAACACAAATTTTGAAATCACCTTGGAATTATTGCGCAATCTTAAATGAAGCCATTAAGAAGAAGCACACTTGTATGATGTAAATGAACATTGAGCCTTTAGCTCTCGTCCTTAGTAGGTAGAAGGCATTTAAAGTAGTTAATGCAGGTAGATAGAATTTAATTCTAGATTAGACAGTTTTAGAGCACAAGAGGGGAACGGGATATAGACACCCTCATTGTGTATTGTATCATTATAATTGAAAGAGGAGCAGAAGAGCATAGAAGAAGAAGAGAGTTGTGTAAGAACACCCATGTACAGATATTTGGATTAATGGAAAGAGTTTGATTCAAATTCATGGTTTTTTGTTGTTCTCTGTGTATTGATGCTAAATGACATGCTCATGAATGTTTGCTTCCTGTTATACATTTTCTTTATATGCCGTGGATATGATTTCATGTTTAAGTTTGAAGTATAAAAGGGATAAGGAATGAGTTTCAATTGTTTCTCTATCTGAGAAAGAATTCCTGCAAGGAGTGCAGTCGAAGTGTCCACAAGGAGTGCGTTGACAAGAGGGTTCAAATATAGATAGCTTTTGTTCTCATCTCCACAAAAGTGCAAACAAACACAGGAGTCATGCAAGGAGTGCGCAGGCCGTGTGAAGTCTCAGGGTTGTGAGCCTGAGCGAAGCATTGAGGGACTGCTGCTGCAGGTGTGCGCAGAGTTGAAAGGATTCAAGCACTTGAAGTGTTTGAAGGTTGCTGCAAGGACTACGCGCAAGAGTCTTTTCTAAGACTCATATTTATAAGAAATCTCAAGAAGGATAGGCCTTCAAATTTGTTGAAGGACAGAGCAGGGAAGCTGTGACTTAAAGTTCGTAATATGCGTCGCAAGTTTGCACGCAGGGGGACAAGTTCCGCGGAGGAACACTTGGTCATTCGCAGAAATCATCAAGGAAAGACGGACGGTCAGAATTCTCTGAAGAGGATTCGTGACATCCCGTGGGCCGTCAGATCTTGCGGAGGTGCAAGGAAGATACGATGGAGTATTCTCAAGAGGTTCAAAGCTCAGAGGGGCAGGACCGTAGATCCGAGCCACAAGGGCCGTTGAATTTACACGTGGAATCATGTATCGGGGTTTCATGGGTTGAAGTCCCATGAACGATGCAACAAGAATCAAAAAATTGTGAACCGTGATATCCCGACAGCCAAGAATATTCCTGTGGAGCCACAGTGGGGTCAGTGAGTGGACAGGTGGCACACCATTTCAGGGTTTCATGGCGAGAAGTCCCAAAACAATTGCATCAGGATTCATGATATTACGAACTCTGAAATGCCGATGGAGTGAAGGACCATTGAAAAGTCATAACTCGTACATGTGTTGGAGTTTCGACGTATCGGTGTTCCGGAATCGAAAAAACAAGTTGTTTGACATCGCGAGTGCCAAAATCGCGATAGAGAAAATCCTGATAGGAAAAAGGGTCAGCGTTGACTATTTTCGGGTTTCAGAGATTCGTGAGATCAATGCCTGACCATTGGATTTGCGAAGTTGTGAAGTCCAATATCCTAAGTACGAAGAGGGGACCCCACGAGGATTTCCATGGGTTCAGATTTCTCGATAGGGAAATAGAAGAGCGTTAGAGTTCTTCGGTCCATGTGAAAGGAAAGATCCTGTGAGCGCACAGACCTTCCAACCTGTGGGTGTGGGGAGGGTGTGTGTGCATCATTTGTCTTGCGCTCCTTCTTCAACAGCCTGTCGAAGTCCCAAAAATAAGTCAACATGACCAAGGATCTCCCAGAAATTGGTCAAGGGCCAACAACTGGAGAGCTTGGAGAAGTTTTTACAACATAAAAGGTGATTTGTCAGTGCTTTCTTTATTGTCCTTCCATTAATATAAACTTGTCCTATTCCCTTGAAGTTCATGTGTTCAAACATATGCTTTTCTATTTTTATTTCAGTCATCATATATAGATATATTTTGTCTAACAATATAGAGTAGAAAAAGGAGATTCCTTGTTGTCCTTTACAGGTCCTGTCTTGCGCTTAGGAGCTTGGAGATCAAGGTCAAAGGTTGGAGCATTGAGGAAGACCATATTAAACAGGTATGCTACATTTTCTTCCTTCTCATTTATGTTGGTCAAGTAGATATAGAGGGATGTTAGTGTCCATTTGTTAAATTCTATCTTTGGGTAAGTAACGGTCTTGATCCCAAAGGGGAGTTCAACCTATCCACCTGGTGAAATTTCTCACAACAAAAAAATGGTGACCATACTGGGGATAAACTTTGAATAGTATTCCCTTGGTTCATATAGTCCTTGGTGAGTCTTTTTTGTTATTTATATTGTTTGAGTCTTGATTTTGAATCATTCCTCTTCCCTCTACTTCATTGAGAAGTTTATAGAGTCATTGGCCTAGCCTCTGTTGAGTCTCGGAAATTTTGGTGTTATTCCAACACTTACAGGCATCAACGCTTCCCCATAGTGTATCACAGAGTATTGACAACCATTATCAATTCTTCCCCATAGTGTATTGCATAGCATTAAACCTTTTTCAATGCCTTGTCTCCCTTATTTCATGAGTGTTTATCTCCTCTTTTTCTTGGTTTCAAGAAATTTTTCCTTGTTTTTCTCAGTACTCTGATTTTAGGATTTGGCCCAAAGTCCTATATGTTTGGTTTTGACTTTTTTTGTCTAAGAGATTGACATTTTGTTGTTGGAAAAAACACCCTACGGACTAGTAAATTAGGGTCTGACTTTGCATGCAGATTTGACCGAATAGAAACTACTTTTTTACCTACATCCCAAGATTTAAACCCCTTTTTCTCAATAAATGCATGGAAAAGGATCACCTACCTTATTACCATCGCTCGATGTAGATCCTCCTTTTTGATCGATTACTTGTTTGCGCTGTTCCTTCCAAAGATGACCTGCACTCAAGACAAACAACAACTATGCATGCATGCTAGTTCTATACTCAAGGGTTAGAAATCAAACATAAACCAATCGAATCATAGACAGCTCATGAATTGGGATGGGAAAAGAATTCTTTTTATTACGTAAAGTGAATCAACTTACAAAAGATGAGACTAGCCACCGCTCCTTGAACCTGATCCTGGGCTCCTCTTCTTCTATCCTTCAACTGCTTTGCATTAAATCTCCTTTGGCATGAGGAAAGGCTAAAGGGTTGGGACAACGGAATATGTAAATGGGCAGAGTTTCTTCGCTATATTTTTTCCTCCTCCAAATTGTACCCCTACCCCTTCTTTTATAGGCTAGAAGGAGCTAAGGTTTTGGACGAACCCTCAACCATGCATGGTCGGGGGTTTCAGTTAACTGACCCATATATTTTTGTTCCGTCAACAACTTTCCTTTTTTTGTGCTTTGGTAGGTACACACAGGTTGTTGTGAGTCAGCCAGTGTGTACACGTGTGCAGTAATGGGTTAGGGTGCGTGGGTCTTTACACAAGTGGATTTTCAAAGAGTTGTTCAACAGAGTTTTGGCAAAGAAGGGATATGAGTTGGCCTGATGCCAGGTAAGCATGTGTGGTGCAATTTAGGGTTATAACAGATGCCCCCTAA
>SNQJ01S0039260.1:42338-52785 GCA_010110895.2 Picea sitchensis
CCCATTCTTTTCTAAGGTATATGTGTTCATCCTCCCATCATGAATCACATTTCTGTCATATTTCCATGTTCTACCCAACAATAGATGAAAAACATCCATAGGAATGACATCACACAATATTTTATCATTATATCCACCTGTTTTGAATTCAACTAAACATTGTTTAGTGACATTTACCTGGTGTCCCTTCTGCAGCCATGAAATTCTGTATGGGCTCGGATGATAAATCGTCTCCATATTCAACTTCTCTACCATCTCGGTCGAAATGAGATTATCTGTGCTACCACTGTCTATAATGACCTTGCACACCCTGTCCTTGGTCTTGCAAGAAGTCCTAAAAAGTTTGGTCCTTTGGACTGAACTTTCCACCTCTTTCTTTGGTGTCAAAAGGACTTTTTGCATCATGAGCGATCTTCCACCTTCAGCATCTTCCGCCTCAACATTTCTCCCCTGAGCTTCGGCAATGTGAGTCTCTCCACTGTCCTTCTTTTTCTCTGGACACTTGAATGACTTGTGCCCATTTTTTCCACACATGAAGCATGTGATTACTCCACCTCTTCCTCTTCCTCTACCTCTGGTACGAGGAAACCTATTATTATCAGCATATCCTCCTCTCTGCTCAGTATGATGTTCTCTTTGCTCAGCGTATTGCCCTCGCTGTGAAATCCCACCTCTCTCTACTCGAGTCTGAGGTTTCTTCCAGTATTCCTTAGGCTTCTGATATTTTTCGTGGGAAATCAATTTGCCTCTGGGATGAATTTTGCCTCTGCCCCTCTGACTCTGCTTTCAGCTCAGCTTCTCTTCAGCTTTCAGAGCCATATGATAAGCATCTTCTACCATTCGGATGGTCACCATACTCATCTCATCCTGAATCTCATATCTCAGGCCATTCATATACCTGGCCACTTTTTCGTCATTTCTTTCGCGATGACCTTCCCTGATATTCAACCTATAAAATTCTTCAGTATATTCCTTTACTAACATCAACTTCTGTCTCAGGTTCTGCATTCTCCTAAACAAAGAAATTTGATAGTCCCTAGGAATGAATTTTTCCTTCATCTTTGCAATCATCCTGTCCCAGCTCTTAATTTTTTGCTTGCCTTGGCAATGCCTATCCTCTTGTAGTTCATCCCACCACAAGGCTACATGTCCTTTTAATCTCGTGACGGCATGCCTGACCTTATTTTCCTTTTCAATACCTTCATAGTCAAAATAGGTGTCCAGAGCTCCAATCCATTCTAGAAGCTCTTCTACATCCAGATTTCCCTCATAAACTGGAATGTCCATCTTCACCTTTGCACCCATTCTTGCAACAACTTTAAGTAAGCGCTCATTTGCTACATCTTATGTTGTGAATTCTTCTTCTCCATGTCCAGCATCATCTTCATTTTCGGACTCACTAATATCTCCTACATCAGTTGTGCGCCTTTGTCTTATCTCCATGTCCACAACTCTAGCGCATAAGTTATGCAGATCTCTTTCTATTTCTGGATTCTGCACTTGCCTACCCCTTCCTCTGGACATTTCCCTTTCTTCCTCTAGATTGGGTGATTGTCTATCTCTTCTTCTCGGTGGCATGGTGAATTCTCATTTTCCCTGCTATCGAAAGCAAAGAATTTTTTCTAAGCTCTGATACCACTTGACGTAGGCGCACCCCTCTGGCACGTCCTCTCACAAGATCTTCTCTTCCCTTGGCCCAAAGAACACTAATTGGTTCTTCTATTTCCCTATCGGGAAATCTACACCCACAGAACTCTTCACGAGATCCCCTCTCTTTACTTATCGGGGAATCAGACTTTGTGACTTCGCGAGGTCAGTGGTCGAGCGTAGGATTCTCGAATCCCAAAATCCCAATTCAAGTCAACACTGACCTTTCCCTTTATCCTGTCGAAACTTTTCTTATCATGATTTCAACACTCGCGGTGTCGAGCAACTCATTTCTCTGACTCCCGAGTCCCGATATGCCAAAACTCTGACACACGTGCGAGTTTGACCTTTCAACATCCCGTCACCCCTATCGGGAATTCAGACTTTGCGGGATCGTGAATCCTACTATCAACATTTTGGGACTTCTTGCTGCGAAACCCTCGATAAGGCATGCCACCTGTCCACCACTCTGACTCCGCTGTGGCCCCACACTATTTTCTTAGCCTGTCGGGATATCGCGTTTCCCGATTCCAAGTTGCAAGAGTATCTTGTCCTCAGGATCTTCGATACGACGAACCCCAACTTCGTTAGATCTTCTGACATGTGTCCCAAATGATGGACGATTTAGATCAAACCTCAGACTTCGCCCAAACATAAAGTCTACCCACTTCATTTGTATGAACCCCTATGACCAAATCCCTGATTGAGTGATCACACGCCACGTGTCCTTCTTGAGATCCATGACTATGATCCTTCTTCCTCGCTCCTCACATCTTCGCGACTTGGAGTACCCAATGCTTGGTCTCTCACCTTATGAACTTCCGAGTCCGCGAGATCTCTCGATCTCTACCACCTGTCCTCCTCAGATGAAAGGCTCCTGGTCTTCTCACCACTTTTCCACCTCTCGTGTCCTCGTGCTTCATGACCCTTGACACCAAGTTCTTAGTCCTTCTACTCACAAAATCCTGACATACGATGTGCCACCTATCTGCTTGTCGATTCCTGTGGCCCCACACCATTCTCTTAGTCATCGGGATATCNCACGGGATATTGCGAATCCTCCTTGGAGGATACCAACTGTCCATCTGTCTTTAATGAAATCTATGAAAAGGCTCAAGTGTTCCTCCATGGAACACGTCTACCTGCACGCAAACTTGCAACGTCTCTTTAAACACTTCCTGGCACAAGCTCCCTATGCTTGTCTTGGTGTTTACTCGAATGTTCTCTACCTCCTGAGATTTTCCATAGCTTCAAGTTCTCAGAAAGAAACCTCTTTCTTGCACTCCTTGCGGAAACCTTCAAACACTTTCAAGTGCTTGAATACTTTGACCTTGTGCACACTTGCAGTAGCAGTCCTTCAACACTTACTCAGGTTCACAACTTAGACTTTCCTTAGCCTACGCACTCCTTGCACGGATCCTATAACCCAATTTCACTTCTGGGTGAATGAGAACAAGTGTTAAACTATCTGAGCCTTCTGTCAACACACTCCTTGCAGATGACTTCAACTGCACTCGTTGCAGGAACTCTTGCTCAGATAGAGAAACAATTGAAACTCATTCCTTCACCCATTCAGGCTTCAAACTCAAACATGAAATCATATACACAGCATATACAGAAAATGTATGACAGGAAGAAAACATTCATGAGAATAACATCAATACATAGAGAACATACACAAAACCATGGATTTGAATCAACTTCTTCTATTAATTCAAGCTCTGTACATGGGTGTTCTTCCACAACTCTCTACTTCTCTTCTATGCTCTTCCTGCTTCAATAATCAGAATTATTGCTACAATGCACAATGAGGGTGTCTATATCCCGTTTCCCTCCTTCTTTCTAAACTGTCTAATCTAATATTAAATTCTATCTACCTATTTCATCTCAACATAAATGCCTCCATCTACTTCAGATGAGAGTGGGACGCTCAAGGTCTGATTACAATATAAAAGTACGCATGTCTTTAATATCACATTTAAGGTTGGCGCATTATCTTCGAGACAATTTTAAAACTTGTGCTAGTTTTGTCCAGCTGTTCACTTGCATTCCGCGTCGTCTCACTTGCTGTGAGAGATGCTCCTGCATCATTTGGCAAAGAAGGGATATGAGTTGGCCCGATGCCAGGTAAGCATGTGTGGTGCAATTTAGGGTTATAACACATTTATCACTTGTTTTACCTCCCTTGAGTTTGAAAATTATTTTAGTCGAGAAATTGTATGATTACCTTGGAATAACAATATCCCTTGGTGTCTCTCTTCTAATATTCTAACCTTCATCCAGAAAGTCTTCAGATTTCTGATAGCTTAATTGTATTTGAAGTTTTTTTTAACTTGAAATTGCAAAGGTTTCTTTGTTTTGAGTTTCTTTATTTCCTTCTTTATAAATATTTGGTCTTTTGAATGCTTAAGACTCTAGTGTTTGTTGCATCCCATCCTTAATATTTGATTTCTACTGCTCATTTTTTAGGATTTCAAAGAGTGATCTTCTTCTTTCTATTTTACATATTTTGAGTCCTTGATTTAACAAGTTATCTCTTGCTTGAGTTCTTTCATTTCTCATAGAACTTTTGAATGCACGAGTTGTTTGTTTTCTTTTTTCTTCGTGTTCCATTGTGTCAAAAATTACTTTATTTCATTCTCATTGAAAGATAGGAAGAACATTTTTTTTGCATTTGAAGAGATTTCATTGCACATACAATCAAAAAAAGATACATTTTTCATTCTTAGGATTTTTGTTTTGGTACATGTCTTGCATGAACTAGTCTTATATTTTCTTTAGGATTTCAGATTTGTTTGATAGTTTGGAATCATTTTGGAAATTTTCATGATATTGAGTGTTTGTTAAGAAGAAAATAACTCTTCTCCTTCTCATAGATAGAATTCATCGAAAATAAACAATTTCATTTCATTGTTATTTCATTCTATTGGAGTCGAGCCTCACACATCATCAGTTTCATCTCCATGGACCTTTATGAGTAACAAAAGACATTTAAATAAAATAGCGTGCTAATAAAATCAACTAATTTTTTTTTGTTTTATAGTAAACCAACAGTAGAATAAGGTTAGAATCTTTGGACTAGGAAAAGTGAGTAAATTGTCCAAGATTACTAAATAAGAATGTTTAAAACTAAAGAGTGATCAAATCCATTTTCCATATAGGAATATCTGAGAACCCCCTCTAACACAAGGGATAAACAAACGATCGCATGTTGAAGAGAAGCAGAGATTAGCCCTACAAATCTTGACTAATCGTAGTGGAAAGAGCATATATTAGGGGTTTGTCTTGAGAAACTACTAGTTTCATTTGGTTTTGGTTCTTCGTGAATCCTAAATACATTTGGGGTTCTTAGGAGTCTTACTAGTCCACTTGTATTTAGTTATCTTGAAGAGCTTTCGAATTTGGTATCTTACCCATACGTTTGGTCCCTCCTGTCGACTATATGCCCCAGAGGCCAACTATGAGTTGGTAACATTAGTAGCCTTTCCTAGGTATCTACAAAGGTAAATGTGGGGGGATTCCCATGGTACTTGAGCCTTAAGTCGTATCATACATTAAATACCCTTAGAGGGTGACCCCACAAAGAGAGGGTTACTTGCAATGAGAAAGGGATATTACATGGAAGTCGAGGTACTTGCTTGTAATATCTTCATTGACGACTTAATTTCTTGTCTTCGAAATATCCTTCTACTATTCCTTGGTTGATTACCTATAGATATTTTTAGGGTTGTGTACTTTCAGAGTTCATAGTTGACCTTAAGGATTGCTATTTTTATTTAACCATGATCGATCAAGGGCTTCAAAGATCTCTCTAAATCCAAGGTTTGGATATAGAAGTTTGGTAACCTCAACACGATCCTTCTTATGAAGGAATGGTCGAAGAAAAAACTTTTGAAACTGAGAGTGTAGCTCCAGGAAGTGAACAACATGCATAATAACTGGTCACAACCTTCATGGAATGCATTGTATCTTACCCAAATCCCCTTTTTACTGATCCACTTGGTCGATTACTAGATGACCAACCATCCACGAGATGTATTGATGCTTATTCTTATTACCATTTACTGAGAAATTAAGCTCCTACATTTGACCATGCAAGAGCACATATCACTACTAATGGTGCTTCTTATTTAATGGGAACATTCATGACCCAATTTCCTCTAACACAACCACTTGCAAGTACATCTCCATTTGCACATGGATAGAGTAATATTATTTCTTCACTAATCCCACATATGCACACACTAAGCAATTTACTTGGTCGTCCCATCAGTAATATGGACAAAAATCAAGTCGTTCAAAAAACCAAATTTACACAAGATACTCACCCCACATGTATTACTTTACAAATGGGGATTTCTTCTATACCCTTCACTAGAGGTCAATCTTTATTTGGAGGGAAACATTTTTCTAGGGGGGAACCCTTAGCCATGGGGAGAAATCCTATGTGGGGGAAACATAAAAAAACATGGGGTAAAGTTTCTCCTATGATTTCTTCCATACCTACTACCATTGGCCTATATCCTGGACAACCATATCCAATAGTTTCAAATCCTTTATGGGGTAAACCTAATCCGGCGAGAATTCCTCCGCCAGGAAATTTTCCCAATCAATATGTGAACCCCATGATTCCAACAAAACAACCCCCTTAAACAAAATATATGGGAGGTCCATTAGGAAAACTTCCATACATAGAGGAACCTTAATGCCAACCATAGTACATGGGAGGAACATATGGCTTTTCCATCCTGTCACAACCTATATATGGTCCTACGGGTGTTCCTATGTCACATGGTTACTACTAGTATCCATAGTCTAAATGACAGCTTCCATTCTTGCATACATTAGATATACCTGATATGTCATTTTTGACTAATGATCCCATACTGCATGCCCTGTTTTGGCCTCCAATCCCTACCAAACTACCATTCAATATCCCAAAGTTCAATGGAAAACTTGAGGAAGATCCTAATAACCATGTAATGACCTTCCATCTCTAGTTTTCTTCAAAATCATTGATGGTACATTCCATTTTTTTACAAATTTTCTAGTGAAGTATCATAGGATTGGCATCCAAATGGTATATCGAGCTGCTACGACACTCCTTTAGTGACTCAAACTCTTTAGCTATGGATGTTTTTGACACATTTCTAGATGTCGATTCGATATGAGACCAGTACAAAGATTTTAAATTCACTTAGGAAATCCACTTGCACTCAAATTTATGATCATATTAATGAGTGGAGAAGATGATGATGGTTAATTAAAGCTACCATTCTAGGACAACTCCTGGAAGATTGGTTTACCAAGTCACTTTTTCCACCCATCGCTAGTGATGTCTCCATGGGAGGTGTTGTCACTAAGGACAAATCCATCAATCATGCTCGATATTCAGACTTGGTATATTCCCAATATGACACACTTTATAATATAACCCCTCATGCTCCTTTCCTGTTGAATGATCCATTAATACTTTCTCCAGAATCCCATGTCGATGGCATGATTGGTATTGTGACCAATACCAAAACTACTCCCTCTCCTACACAAACCTATGAGGTGAATGCAGTCTATTCCACTTCATCCTAGAAATCTCAAGGTAAGAAGAAAAACAAGGGTAAATCCAAGAATTCTTCTAACCCACAAGAGAGTAAAAATGTTTTTGATACCCAACCGAAAAGGAAAGCTAAGCATCTCTTCCTAATTTGTGTCAAGGACCACTACATGAAAGACTACCCTCATCAAGAGGAAGTTGCTAAATTTATAAAGGGTACCTCCCAACCTGCAATGTTAACTGAACCTTTCCCAACTCATCAACAACAAATGGTTGCACAAAATCTTGTCCCTTCGCAAGGGGGAAATACAGGTCATTCCCACAACGGGGATGCTTCCTCAAGTGCTTCTCAGGTATTTATGTGTAAAGAGACAGTTAGTTTGATGAACAAATATACGACTTATGACACTTCTCTAGATAATCATGTCAATGAGGGTGCTACCAATAAGTCCTCCACTTCCACTCCTCCATTCTCCTCTCCTCTTTAGATCAATAGGTTTGTTGTTGATTCAGTGTTGCACCTGCCCAAGGGAAAAATTTGAAAGTTGATTTTCAATCCAAGTTCATGCGTTTCTCAACACTACAACATTGTTGAATATTTGGCGCAAGCACCTTGTGCTATGTAAACTCTTGAAGGTCTACAAAACTATCCAAGTCAACATAGAACCATGTTATCAGCCATTGATGTTGTGGATCTAGAGGCGTCAAATATTATTATGTTTAATCTAGACTATTTTAAATCGAGGCTCTCCCACCACCTCACATTCCAAATTCAAGTGATGGTTCATGGGAAGAACATCCATCACACTGTTTTAGATGAAGAATCTTCCACATGTTTCATGTATTTATCATGTTGGAGAGACATTGGTTCTCTAGACCTTAACTTGTATCCTACCACCCTTAAGAAGTTTGATGGATGTGGTTTCCAACCTTATGGACTCTTAAAATATTTCATTGTGGAGTTAAGGGGAAATTTTGTTTCTAATATTGACATTAAAGTGGTTTACATGCACATGGATTATAATTTATTTCCTAGTCGCAATTGGTTCTATGCAATGAATCTCATCACCTCTTCAGTCTTTTGTATTTTTCAATTTCCTAATCAAGGGAAAATTGTGGTTGTTGACCAAATTGATTATTGCACTCCATATTTCTATAATTCTTTTGTGAATAATATCCCTTTCCTGGGATAATATGATCTTAAGTAAGAAAGTGTTGGGGTAGGTCTCCTCAAGGATTCCTCACTCATGGTATTTTTTTCCCTACCTCCCCCCGATCCCCCACATGAGTTTTCCATGTTAAACATGATTACAACTATAGTGCGACGATCCTTTGAATCGTTCAATTGTTTGGTAGTGAAACATCCTATCTACCACATGAACTGGTACCTAAACCTTCCCTTCCTCCAACTATCTCCATTAATACTCTTTCTTCGTCCCTCTCTGGTGAACCTATCCCTAGCAGTAACCGAGAGTCTACACATGTTTAGAGGAAGAGTCAATGAACGAACCAAAGCTTTGGGGGCATGTAACTAGCCTCTAGACAACATACTGAAGTTAAACCTCAAAATTCTTATGATGATTCTAGGGGAAAAGTACCAACCTCTAAACATTGTGCTAGGAAAAAACCCATCAACAGGTATCGATCAATGTACCAACCTCTAGAAATAATATTGGGAAGAGGCTCATTCATGGGTATTACATCGAGCATAGTTTATTCTCTTTTTCAAGATCATTAAAAATTGAAACCAACTCTAAGAAAAGTTCATGTTTATGTGTCAACCTTGTTAAAAAATGAAATAGAGGATTCTGAGCACAGTTCGTGTTCTATGTCAAGCTCGTTAAAAAAATGAAACAAACTAAGAGCATAATTTGTCATCCTTCAAGCTCATTAAACCATGAATATTTGTATTTCGAGTTGTATTTTACCCCTTTTTCAGCCTCATAAGAATAACTTCGAAAAAGGTATACTCTAGTCAATCATGGCTAGAAGAGTTCTCCCTTGTATGTTTTTACACTTTTTTGGGTTTGGGGGACTAAATTTACTAAAACTAACACCCTTGGAGTTTCCCTTAATATCTTTTCATACTCTCTAAACATGAAAATACCATCAAGTTTTCCTTCTTTGAACTCAAAAAACATGCATTGATCCGGTACCATCTTCCTGTTACGATCCAGTACTAATATGGAAGAGCCTAGTGCACTAAGTTAAGTGCCAAATCCCGCCTAAGTCAATTGTTGGACATCTAATTGTTTTAGCAAGGCTATGATAATAATAGTTTGTTAATTGCCTCATCCCCATGCACTTCATGTCATGAGGATGAAGCTAAAGATGTAACTGAATGATTGAACTTAACAACTGATTGATTTGCAAATCGCTTCACCTCCTTGTGTTTCATGATTCAAACTATTAAATAGTCGTGTCAAGAATGGTAGAGGTATTAGGAGAGTTAGTATATTGCCAATATGTGAAGCAGCATGTGATGGTACAGAACATTTTCTGAGTAAAGATTAATAGAATGTCATTTATCTCCATGTTCTGATTATCTATGATTAAGTATGAGTTGAGTTGTTAACAAAAGTTTCTATTTTATGCTTTGAAATGTGAGTGAGAGTAATGTGTGTGTCGAAAGAAATCTTCCTATAGACTTCAATAGCTAACCTATTGAAGTGGCAAGGGCCCACCACCCAACAAAGGTCAGCCTCTTTGTAGATTAGTATTAGTATTATTTTTTAGTAGTACAAACATTAATTTAGCTAAAGCTTTAACTCTGTTAGATGATAGCAGTAAGATTAGATTAAGATTTCCATTCTATAATTTCTTAGAGATCTTTAATTGCTCTATTTTTACATATGCCTTGTTTCTGTTCTCATGAATTTGATTTCCTAGAGTGATCATAAATGTTGGTAGAAATAGTCAAAACTACTTGGATAAGAACTAGTAAAGTTCAATGTGAACCACAGTAGAACCAACATATTGACTATTGAACTACCCATTCTATGCTTTGTTGATTGATGTGTGATTTCTTTTCAAAAGTGTGGATTGCATAGTTAGTTTTTTGGGTCAGATATCAAAGTTGATCTATCAAACTAATTCCATCTCATACTTGCATGTGCCATAATGGAATAGATAGCCTGTCTGAGAAAGACTGTTGTAGGAAAATCTGCCTGCGGACAAGTAGATCGACCTCTAAGGCTTGACCTTAACCCTAGACAGAAAAGTGCTTATCATGGACACTGAATTTCTTTC
>SNQJ01S0039261.1:24568-44854 GCA_010110895.2 Picea sitchensis
GTAGAAAGGCAAGGGGGGTCCGGAATGAAGCCTCAGCCGTTGATTTAGGCGTCTCGATCCTGGCCGCTAGAGAGCTGCGCGCCCAATTCCGGACCCCCCCCCTCCACTTAAAGGTAGAATGGCGGGGGGCCTCCGGAATCTACTCATGACCGTAGATCTAAGCACGCAGATCCTGGCCGCCCAGACCCATACCCCCTTTAAGTCTAATGCGCCCGAGTTTCATCAATGGATGGGCAGCTGAGATGACTTCGGCGCTTTTACTATGAAAATCCCGAAAGGCCCCACCTGTGACTCAGACCTGCACCATGTGTCCTTCAGATGAACGGTCCCGATTCTTTCGGGATTTCTGGCACCGGGGGTTCGCGATGCAATGCTTCTCAAAATATTGATTGACCAAACCGCGAAAGCACGGATGTGCGTCGCGTGTCCTCCAGAGGAACGGTCGAGATGACATTTGATGTTAGAAGAGGGATGCCTCCATTATCAGGCTCGCTTGACGTGACCGGGTGCTAGGACCATGGGCTCGGCTTTGAAGGGCGCTTATCGGCATTTCGGGGTTCGGGGTTTCCAGATGTAAAATAACGAGGAGCTCTTACCCCTCGAATCCCCGAATGTCGACATGACATGATCGCGCGCCACGCGTCCTCTGGATGGATCGCTGCTATTCTCCCCTGCACACTATGGGCGCGATCCATTGTGTTAACTTCGACGCAACTTCCTTATCCGTGATTTCCTACCAACCGTTGACCTGCTCATAGGGATGGATCCAGACCGTTGACACTATAACCCTGCCCGCTCGCTTGATTTTAAGTCTGAAAAGGACTTTTTCTGTGCGCTGCGCTTGGGCGCTCCTCGTGCAACCTGCAGACCTGGATATCCCGATGCCGAAGACAAGAATTGTCGCTAACAGGTTGCGTACATGCTCTATAAAATCTCATGCCCATACTTTATAAAAGTGCATATTTGGTATGTATAACTCGTTTCTTGGGAAATTTTCTAGGTGCGGAACTTCACGGATACACGTGTTCAGATTTCTACCCATTTTTATATCAGCAGCCTGATCGACCTCTTGCCCGTTTCATATTATACAAAATTTTTAGAACGCAAGTTTCCAAATACGCGGGTTTTTCTTTGAAATAAGATATTTCACATGCTTTTATAATTTTATGTATTCAAATTGTACAATATGAATATTTAATATTAATACTTTAGTATTGAAAATAATATTTTTAGGTAGTGTTAGATAGTTGATAGGGATCAGTATCCGTAAACAATCGTAAGGTTGAGCCCGCCAGCCCTGGAGTCCATCTGTGAATTTGTATATGGAGGAACTCTGAGTGTTGTTTGAACGACACGGAACAATAGAACTAAAATGTTGGGCGAGTCAAGAAGCAAGTCTGCCTGTCAATTTGTATATCGTGGAACTCTTGGGTGCTATTTATAGGTCACAGAACAATAGAGGCCCATTTTTGAGCTTGCTATCCCAAGAACCCGTGATCCAAAGATTGTCTTAAGTATGGAATGCGGGAACAATACATGTTCTATAAAATCTCATGTTCATACTTTCTAAAAGTAGATTTTATGTATTACTCATTTTTTTCGGAAAATTTCTTGGTAAGGAAGTTGGCGGATTCACGTATTCAAATTTCACTTACTTTTATATCACCAGGTCGACCGATCGACGGCTTCCCCGTTTCATATTGTACAGAACTCGTTGTCTAATTAAATTGTACAATATCAATATTTAATATTAATAATTTAGTATTCAAAATAATGTTTTTAGATAATGTTAAATACTTAATAGGGATTAGAATCCGTAAACAATGGCACTCTCAAGGCCGCCAGCCCTAGAGTCTGTCTATCAATTTGTATATCACGAAACTCCGAGTACAGTTTGTATGACAGGAAACAAAAGGAGTGCAATGTTGATCGAGCTAGCCCACAGATCTGCTGGCCAATTTGTATATCACAAAATTATGGATGCTATTTGTAGACCACGGAACAATGGATGCCCAATTTAGAGCCCGCCAGTCCGAGAACCCGCGATCCAAAAAGTGGCCAAGTATGGAATGTGGGATCCGTACATGATCTATAACATCTCATGTTCATACTTTATAGTACATATTTAGTATGTATTACTCGTTTTTTGGAAAATTTCTAGTTTCTCTTTTCTCTCTTCTTTCCCTTTTTGAATCGCGGGTTCCTGCATAGGCGGCTTTAATATTGCGTTCCCATTGTTCCGTCGCGTGAAACTAGCACCTGGACTTTCGCAATTTACAAATTAGAAAACAAACCCCCCTTCATCTTGTATGCTTCGCTTTCTGTTTACTTGGTCCTTTTTCCCAATGTTTCATGCTTTTATATACAGAACTCGAAGTTCAACAATATACAAATTGCCCTCTTGCCATTGCGCTTCCATTGTTCTCTTACGCACAAACAACAACCGAAATTTCACGACATACAAATTGACGATTGATATCTGTCACTGAGATGCAATATGACCATCAGCCCTTCACGTCTCCTGGGTATATCTTCTGCCCTTTTTCTTTTGTAACCCGCCCGATCGCTTTCCATACTTAGGTATTTCTTAGAATCGGTTCGCTAGTTGGCGGGTGCACGAAATGTACAATGCTTCGTCGCAATTCACCATCACCACTTCCTTCGTACTTGTTTCCAGATATGTAGTAATTAAGCTTTAATGCTAGTAGTTCATCCTGTAGGGACCGTTAAGATTGTCATTAATGTCCGAAAATCCAGAGAATATTTTTCATTACTACAAATTAAACTAAGATTTGCGCAGAAGTATGTTATCCTTTCCAAGTATTCATTTCAAACATGATGCAATCTATTTTTGTGCATCGGCGGGTTGGCGCCTTTAAGAAATTTCTAATTCTTAATCTCTCTTCGTCGTCACCACGACCTTCGCACTTTTTTCTAATTATGCAATTAGTGAGTTGTAATGGTGACAACTCATTCTGCACAAACCCTGGAGATTGTCATTGATCAGTGAAAGGCTCGAGGAGATATTCCATTGATACGCATTAAACCATAATTTGCGGAGGGTTATATTATCCCTCCTCGATTTTCATTTCAAACATCGTCTCGAGCAAACGAAAATTGTCGTTAGCTTGTGGCAGCAGTTCTGTCCAAATACAGTAAACACATTTGGGCATAATGGCCAGAGGTTCCACTATTCCAAGGCATATTCTTACTGCTCATCTCCCTTCCTCTAGGAGTAAAAAAGGAGATGGTCCCTTGGTACACTGAGAGATATATTTCAAGCCAAAGAATTCCAAGGCAACCTTGTCTGCTCAGAGAACCTGCCCAGTTGCATTCATGGTTGCCGCAGAGGTTGATGTCATGGATTCTGAGCCGGAAGAAGATGATTTGATGGTCGATGATACGATAATGGATGATGGCAATGCAGAGACTCTCCCCACTCCTGTGCCCAAATTGAAATCAACCATAACGAGCGGAACTTCCCGTCTCAGTGATGGTGGTCCTAACAACACCAAAAGGAGTGTCAGAAAAGAAACCGACGTTGAACGTAATAGCCTCTTTGCAGTGCGAAAGTAGGAATTCCATAGTTTGAAATTAGTTCGTTCTGGGCGGAAGAGTTTCACTATAAAGAAATGATATGTTGATGCTCCTAAAAATATATTTCAAGCCAAAAAATCATTCACTTGCGGGACTGCTATCCTGTTCTCTGGATATACAATTAACATCTTCTGGAATCAGGTCCAGAAATCTCATTGTTGCAAAGAATTTTTCTACCAGTCATCTCCTTCCACCCAGAATGGACTAATTTGGGCCTCTGAAATTGCACATGCAACCTGTGTCCCTGAATTTTTTTCGACTATGCAAAGGTGGTTTCAGTTAAGGGCTATTCCATTTTCCCTGCAACGTTTTTCATCTTCTTCCTCACGGGAAGCTTCTGAAAACTATCAATTTCACAACAGGATGATTCATCGAGGAGAAAATTGCAAGGATGTTGCATACTACAGATCCCGTGCCTGTGTTTGTGGCAGATACATTCAATGTTTTGGCCCGAAGAACTGGGTCCAATTTCTAAGGATAGATGTACAATACTCGGGTTTTTCTTATTTTTTTAAATGGATTTGCTATTAAAAAAAAATTCCTTGGAGTCTTCGTTGCTACTTATTTTCTGGATTTAACACCTGTTCTCATTGGCATGGTTCAGTGCTATCGTGGTTCTTGGATATTTTGTTTACTTAGGTTATTTTTTCTAAGATGGAACATGTAACAATTATATGGCAATGTACTCTGTCAATCCACCAACCTTTTATGCAAACAAAAAATGGATTACACACAGTTTCAAACCAACGTTCAATTCTATTCGTAATGCAGATAGAACATTGCAATACCAATGTACAATCTTGCAGCAAAATCGTCATTCTTGTTTCTAGACATTTATTTATTAATTTTTAATTCTAACAACCCATAATGCAAGAAGTTTAATACTTAAGTTAATATGTTACAGTCATAGAAGAATGTATCAAGAACACAGTTACACCCACACGCTTCAATAAAATCTAATCTTCGACAAATCATTTGCTTGCAATTAGTAGAAAATGAAGTTTAATAGTTAAGTTAATATGTTACAGTCGTGGAAGAATGTATCAAGAACATACTTACACACACAGATTGCAATAAAATCTAATCTTCAACAATGCATTAGCTGACAATTAGTAGAAAATGATGGTTTTGCAATAATGGGGCTTCTTTGAAACCAATTCGCGCTTACAAAAATTGCCCTCCGCCTTTCTATTTTCCCACTGTTTTATTCCCTATAGTTTTTCTTCCTGGTTACTTAATTGTTTTTTTTTCCAAAAATGCCTCGCTGCATGGCTTGGCGGATTCACGCATTTCCAACGAGCGCTTCCTCTTTCTTTAAATTGGCCCTCTATTGTTCTATGTCCCACAAGTAGCACCCAGAGTTCTGCCATATACAAATTGACAGGCGGACTTGCGCGCTGACTGGCTCAATATTGCACTTGTACTTTTACGTGACCTCCAAACAACATTCGGACCTCCACGATATACAAATTGACACACAAGCTCCAGGGTTGGCGGGCTCAAGATTTCCTTTGTTTACGGATGGAAAACTGCTAAAACGAACCATACCACATTTGCGCCACATATGCTATATTAAAGGGAAAAGCATTTCCTCTATAGTTTCGTGCCCTACAAACAGCACCCACAGTTCCTCTCTATACAAATTGACAGCCGGACTTGCGAGCTGGCTGGCTAATAAAATGCCTTGGAGTTCCGCGATAGACAAATTGACAGACGAAGACACTTCTTCGACCGTGAATTCCCAGTAGACAGGCTCTAGATTCGACTTTTGTTGTTCCATGGCCTATGAACAATACCACCACTTTCGCGATATACAAATTTACAACTGGACTCAGATCATACCCTCTTTCGTATTACGCTCCACCTATCATGCCCTCTTCCGTGGTATACATTTTGCACTGAAAACTTCCAAGAAATACGATTTAACCGACGGGTCCTCACGTCTTCTCTGGAACTATTGTCACCCCATTTTGAAGCCTGTATGTACGCTTTCCATTCTTCACCATTTCTTCGAATTTATTTGGCAGATCGTCGATTTGGCGGGTTGAAGAAATATTCAGTTCCTAGTCGATGTTTCCTATGCCCGCGCCCCTTTGCAATTAGAAATTACCAATTATATATAAGATCTTATTTGTAGGCATGCAATTAGCAAGCGTATTTCAAACATCATGGAATGTCATTTCCACGTCATCGGGTTGGTCCCTTCACGAAAACTTCAATCCTCTCTTTTGAGAACGAGTCTGCCCAATCGTTTCCCTATTCCATACTTGGCCACTTTGTCGGAATTCCGCAAATATACAAATCGACCGCTAAATCACCCCATCATGATCTCTTCCGTTTTACAAGTTTTGCAGTCAAAAATTCTGATACATAAAATTTGACCGTGGAACACTCGTCTCTCCTGAGTATCCCCATAAACCTTTTTTGAATCATGTCTGACCGCTTTTCAGACCTTCCCATTCTTTCCTTGCTCTCCCCCGTCTCTATCACCTTTGCACTTGTCTATAATAAAAGAAAAAAAATAGTTATATATATATATATATATCTTGTTTCTAAATATGCAATTACTGACATTTAATTGTAACATCTCATCATGCAGGAACCATATAGATTGTCATTGATGGGCGAAAGGCTCAAGGAGATCTCATATTAATGCACATTAAACCAATATTTGTGGGGGGTTATATTATCTCTTTCGAGTGTTGATTTCAAAATCATGAAATGTCGTTCGCACATCGTGGCCTTGGCACGTTCACGAAACCTCCAATCCTTAATTGCTCTTCGTCGTACCTGCCACCTTCGCATTTATAAATATGCAATAAGTAAGCTTTACTGCTAACAGTTCATCATGCACCACCCATACAGATTGTCATTAATCAGCGAAAGGCTCGAGGAGCTTTCCCATTCCTAAGCATTTAACCAAGATTTAGCGGAGAGTTACATTATCGACTCTAATTGTTCATTTCAACCATCATCTGGAGCAAACCAACGTTCTTATAAACCTATGGCATCATCTTGACAGCAGTTTTGTGGAGATACAGTGAACATCTTCGGGCGCGAGGACCAGAACTTCCAGTGGTCTGGGGCATATTCTTATTACTCAACTTCTGCCACAAAGAACCAAGTAATTTGGACCTCTGGGATTGCTTGTGTAGGCTATGTCCCTGAGGTTTTTGACTGTAAGGACATGGTCTCTTGGTGCGCCGATAAATTTATTTCAGACAAAAGAATTATTCCACTGCGGGACCGCTCTTCTTTTTCTTTTTCACCTCAGGTCTTCCGCCAGATGCTAAGATTGTCGGAGCCAACATTGGCGTTCAAAGGAGAATATTCGAAACAGTTCCTAGCAAAGCATAATAATAGGTTGGACCTCTTGCCCCATTTATTGGAAAACCCGCTTCTAGTTCCCGAAGATATTACAAGCTTGCAGATTAGTTCATTTAGAAATCCATTTCGCGAAATTGCTTGGTTGTTTACAAGAATAACGGGATAGGAGTCCACAACAACTGTTTCCTGGATGGCTCTTTATGTTTTTTATTTCACAGTCAATGAACAAGCCATAATTTTTTATTGGGGCAATTTAATTTCCCATGAAATTTGTTCCCAATTGTCAAGCTTCAAAAGGGAAAAGAAATTTTATATGTCGTCCTATTTAGTTTTTGCGATAGCGCATTCCTGTCGGTTTCCACAACTCTCTCTCCAAGAATGTCAACTACGAATTCCACCGAGTAACGTTCTGGTACCATGCCTTGTGGAAGCACAAGGCTTCCCACTGTTTCTATGAAGTTTTTAATGCCTTCGTGTCTATTTTCAAAGTTTTGTTGTTAGGAGAAGATGCTCCCCGCATATCTAAACAGGCAACCAGTTTTTTGGACAGGAAGGGGACACTCGAACATTTGGATAATTACACTGTCATAATAATTTTTGGCTCCACGGAAATACCTTCTCTCCTTCCATGTCACATTACGGACAGAATGTTTGTTGCAGAATTAGCACGACAATACAATTATTGGTTGCATCTGTTGCAAAAGAAGAAAAAAAAACAATTTATTCCTCTGCCTTGGAAAGTAGGGGAGTTCGTGTTGAAAAACGTCAAGAAAATTGAGGAATTCGCAACGCATTCTAGCATCTCCAACTTGAGATATGCTGAAATCATAAGAGGGTTCGACCCCTATAATATTTTTCGACAACATTTACAAACACTTGGCGTCGACGATTGTTTTTTAAAAAAACACCTGCCTGAAAACAAAGACAGTGGAAGCAATGTTCCTGCCTCTGATGTCGGCAACGTGGACACAGTGCAAAGATGCACTAAATTGTACATGCAACAGGGGAAAGGCCCCGGTGACAAGAGTGTTCAGTTGGCAAATAGCACTCCAAAAAGTACGACATCCTAGAGCATCGCTCCAACGACCCACCACAGCAACAAAGAAACTCAAATTTCTTCAAACAAAGGAGGAGATAACGACCCTCATCACTGTAAAATTGATAGTTCTTACAAGCTTCCAGTAGAGAAGAAGAGAAAAAAAAATGTGGGACAAGCGGAAGAGCCAGAAATTCAGAGTGAGAACGTAGAACTTGACACTGATCTAGATAGCATGCTTTGCTTCCTTGATTAGCCCGGAAACGCCATCCATCATAGCCGTCCAATGGACATATCCGTTACCGAAAATTTTGACGAAGATGAATCCTTTGTGTTCCAGAGCGTTTTTTTTTTATAGCCAGTCCAAAAAATTGATAATTGAGAAAAAAAGATTTTAAAAATAAGAAAGGGGAATCTCGTTCAGAGGTTGCCCTTGCCAACATGCGGTTGTCCCAAATTTGTCAACTTCACACCGCGAGCGGAGAAGCACTTCATGATTCCATTGGAGGCATTGAAACAGAGAATGCCAGATTGAAGGATCGGGTTAAGGAATTGGAAGAGGCTTTCATTCCTATGCCATTGCTTGTCAATCCTTTAGCAATAGCCATGCTTGCCACCCCTGCAATCAACGTAAAAACATCCTCCACCCTGTTGGCATCCTGTAGAGGATATGTGGAGAATAATATCAAGAAAAGAATGGAATTGGTTACCGAGGCATGGAAAACATCACAAACCATCACTTCCCTTGGAACCATGTCACATAGTTTGCTCGAACATTTGCAAGCGGAGTTAAAAGATGAAGAAAATTTCTTTTTAAAAACAGTCATTCCTTTTGGCACCATTGTCAACAATATGACAGAAACAAAAAGAAGAGAACAAGATATTCCATCCAAAAACCGGATCGGTCAATTGAATGCATGTTGGAAAGAAAAAGTGAAGAACTTGCATCTCATTGTTCAGTCATGTGAACAAACCATATTAAAGAAAGATAAATTATTCACAAGGCTGTCAAGAATAGACTTAGCCGAAAAAACTAACGGCTTCCAAGACCCCGACTTAATCGCAAACTCCTTGCCCTTAACCAGCAAAAAGTTGGATAAACAGGTTATTATGTTTAAGGCCTTGTCTTTGGAAAAATTTTACATCATCCTTCACTTTGATCAAGCTCACATTGACGACTGGCTAGTCAAATATTCAATACAGAATGAGGAAATTCATCAGGCTCTATGTAATCTTTCTATCGACTTCCGGGAATTAGAAAATGATCTTTTCAACATAAAATCTAGAATGAGATCAACATCGCCCCAATGATAATCTACATTCAAGAATGGATCGAAAGACAATTAAAGCAGACCGTCGACGAAAGGCAACAGGCAGTTGCCAGGATTCCAGCAGCTGTCGACGACATCATTGAAACCACAGTCGTCGACAAAATCAATGAAACGGTAGCCGCAAGCAAATAGCCAAAGGGATCATATGTACCCTCAATGTAAGTCTACTAATCACATCCTGCTTTGTTTATCAACCCAGTTATTCCACTTTCTTAAATAGAGATGTGTAGGAAAACACTTATACCTTTCAATTTATTTATTTTTGCAGGTATTGCACTCTATCTTCTTTCTACAGTCATGTTTCTTGTACATATTTCTCTAATGGTCTGCAGGAGCCCCAATCCCAGTCTACATGACAAATGCATTGAAATTCTCATTAATATGTAACAAACTTTTATTTTTTGACATCCTTCAAATAAAATTGTTTTCTTATCTCCTTTTAAATTTATGTCTTCATACATTTTTATCTTTCACCAGTATGTATGACAAATGCATTTAAATTTTTGTATGTAACAAAGTTTTATTTTTTTATATAATTCAAAATAAATGGTGCTCTACATGCCAACCGTCATTTACTTATGCCCCATGTTGACAAATGCATTTCAATTTTTATATGCCAAGCGTCATTTACTTATGCCCCATGTTCCGTGATATACATGTTGCATAAAATATTTCCGTCATATAATTTCAAAATTTCCAGTAGTATGTAAAAAAAAAAAAAAATTTTACATATTTCAAATAAAACTGCTTTCGTATCTCCTTTTAAATTTATGTCTTCGTACATTTTTATCTTTCACCAGTCCATATGGCAAATGCATTTAAATTTTCAAATTTTTTCTTCCACTATGAACAAATTTGTAGTTCGTTATATACTTTCAAAAAATAAATGGTGCTCTACATGTCAAGTGTCATTTACTTTTTCCCCATGTTCTGTGATATACATGTTACACACAACATTTTCGTCATTTACAATTCGACCCCATTTTCCAATATTTGCTTTCTAACCTCGTTGGTAGGGACTACGTTTTTACGGAGCCTTGTTTTATATCGAAACATCATCAACTATTAATACCACTTCAGTATAGGTTTACTACTATCACTAGGTTATTTTGCAGTTTCTCTACATTTTTAAGAACATTTTGGTACAAGATCCATTTTATTTTATTATCTTGAATACAAATTTTATGAAAGTATATTTTTATTATATTAATTGAGATTCATTTTAATTTTGGATTTATTAAGCATTAAGAGGGATAAAAAAATAATTGAGATGAAAATCTCTAAATACTTAAAAGATTAAGATGGATCTAAGTTTATGTGCTTTATACATAATAATGTTTAATGTCATGTAGAGAGTTGATTAAAAACAACTAGGAATGGTGCCAAACATAATTGGTTAATTTATTTAGCCCGCATTAGATTTATTATTATTATATTTTAGTTTTGTATAACATATTATATTGAGCCAACATGTGTTGATGTGAGCACCAGATGAATGTCACTGCTATGGAATGCACATCACTTTTCTTGGTTCAGTGATAACACCAATAAGAGGGAGACAAAGCCACTTGTTAATATTATCCTAAATAGTATTTAGGAGAAATATAAAGAGTCTTTTCACCGTAGGTTAAGAAGAGTCATTCAAACCTCTTGAAAGATTAAACCAAATGTCACTTTATATTGTATTTATACATGATGTGAGTTAATGAAAAATCATTCAAGTATCGAGTTACATTATTTTCCCATACCTGGCCTAACAGTGGTATTAGAGTAGATTTAAATTCATTATTTCCTTCCCTTCCTTTTGTGTATAGAAAACATCCCTCTACCTGCAAGTCTGTCCATTTTCCTCGAAGTCTAACTCTCGTGTGCATAAACACCTTTTGTTATTCCCTATTTGTGGTAGTCTACCTTCCTCATCCCTGTCAACATCATGTGTGCCCCTCACCTGCATATGTTAGGTTTCTTCCAATTCAAAGTCATTCCAAGGCTTCATTGTCGTGTTTCCCTTCACCCTCATGCAGCGCATTCATTGCCTTCAAACCCTTGATAATCGCTTTCTGCTTTGTTTTCTTTTCTAGAGCTCCATATTTCACCATAACCACACTTGACCTTTTATGGGCAGTGCCCAACAGTGGTAAATCTCAAATTTTTTATATCAGTTCTCGCGGTTTGAATTCGGTGCCTGTAAGATCTTGTGTTATACTAGAATCTATCTCTCATCGCTATCACTCAGGATCTATCCCATTGGCTTTCATATTCTTCGTTCGGATCGAATCCAACCATGTTCTTTGTTATTGTAATTGACACGACACTTTGTAGTTGTGCCCAGGATCTTCTGTTATTACTTACCTGAAGGCATTCACCCACTATCAAACTCGCTCATAGTTTTTCATGCATTGTTGCTACTTATTACCATAATTTACGCAGTCCAAAATCCCACCATGTGCTTAATGAATTGCAGAAGCTAGAGTTGTTTTATAGATTGATTGATGGGATGATCTTGCTGTGGAGATTTGAAAACCGAGAATGATTGTTACAATTAGAATGAGAGGGCATGGATCTATATAGAGGTGGATGTCTTAGCCTCCATTCACTAGGGAGACCTACCTATTTAGCGTAAGGAGTCCCTATCTCCTTCCCTTTTGTATATAACCCGATAGATGGGGTCGCATGCATGACTAGACCTTGACTTGACCAATAACATTTTGAGAGTTGGCATGAAAGGTATCGAATAGAGGCTCGGATTGCAACCCCTTCATATCCACAAATACGCCTTGAAGATAATATAAGTGTCTTTATCCTTACGCTGAGATTCTACGCTTGATTCCTCATTGGTGCCTACGTGCCCTTTCTTGTTCCAATCTATTGTCTCCATGGTGAAACTGGAGGTCGCTAGAATGGACAATTAGCTCCCTCGCTAAGTTTCGATATTTTATTTTCTTTGTAAAATCTAAATTGAAGAATTGATTCTGAGAAGAGGAGCAACAAAGAAGGCAGGGAAACATGATTTCCGTGGACATGTCCCTTGATGACTGGATCAAAATAAGTAAACAAATTGGGCGAGGACGAGGCATGGGAAGGAACAATCCTAGTGAGAACTCTAATCTTCATTGTGATGGAAATAATGGATTATGTGAAGAAAATACATGTAGAATCCCTTGGGAGAAGATCAAAGACAAGCAAGATTAGAAAGAAGACAAAGTATTAGACCTGATAAAAGGTAAAGTAACTAATATTGTTTCCCATTGCAATATTGGAGTAATTGAATATGTGTTTAACACTTTATTTACTTCTTGGAGATATTCATGGTTGTTTGACAAGGTGCAACATGCCACATGACCTTCCAAAGAGATTTATTTGAATATCTAAATGACAATGTAGATGACCTAGTCTATTTTGCAAATAAATCAAGTCTCAAACCTTCGGGAATTGGCGCCATCAAGCCTAAATTGCCTAGACTTCCAGAGTTTCTTTTGCACGATGTGCTCTATCTTCTTGATCTGCAAAGGAACTCATTCGATAGTAAGGCCACTCTATTCATATCTTCAATGGAAAAGTTGAAATAAGGAAGGATTTCGACAACATGGTTTTCAAGACCGGGGTTAATGATGGAAGATTGTTGAAGTTGAAAGAGACAAATGCTCATGCATAGAATTATGCATACCTTTCTCATCATGATGAAACCTTACAATGTCATCTAGTCTCTTATGGCATGTCAGATTTAGTCACATTAATTATAACAGTCTTTGTTTGTTAAAAAGTAATGGTTTGTATTGTTTGTCTCATATTCCTAGGAATTTGAAGCAATGTGATGCTTGTATCCTTGGAAAACATGGCAAACAACATTTTCATGATTCCATTTCTAAATAATGTAGATAACTTGAATTGATAAATTCTAATCTGAGTGGCCCCATGCATGTTTCATCTATTAATGGCAATAGATATATCATGAATTTTATTAATGATTACAATAGGATGTGTTGGGTGTACTTGTTGAAAGAAAAATCATAGTCTTTTGAAACTTTTAAATTTTTTCATGTGTGGATCCAAAATGAAACTCAGTCTCTTATTGGCTCTCTTCATATTGATAATGGAAGAGAATATACATCTAATGAATTTGAAAACTAGAGAATATGCATCTAATGAATTTGAAAACTATCTTTTCCAACATGGATCAAGCACCAAACCACAGTTCCATACAATCCTCAACAAAATGGTGTAGCTGAAAGAATGAACGGGACTCTCTTAAATATGGTTCATTCCATGATGTTTTTCAAAAATGTAAAATTGATGTTTTGGTATAACGTAGTTCTATGTGCAGTTTATGTGAAAAACAGGTGTCCATCTCATGCTCTTGGAAATAAGACTCCTTATGAAATGTGGTATGACCACATTCATTCTGTGGAGCATCTTAGGGTCTTTGGTTCCACTTGTTATGCCTTAATTCCTAAGGACAAAATAAACAAGTTTGATGTAAGGAGTTGGAAGTGAATTTTTTTGGGGTACTCAAATACCATCAAATCATATTGTATTTAAAATGAAGTAAACGAGAAGTTCATTCTTTTCAGAGATATATTTTTTGTTGAATCCTCCAAGAATGACAAAATTGTTGAAAAGTGGCTTGATCACCTGGACAAATTCACTCATGTAAAGACATATCACGATTTTGGTGATGAGATTCCACATCTTGAAGGGGAAATCCCTATCTTGGATCAATCTCTGGAATCTCCTTTTGAAACACCATCTCCCCCTCATGAAGAAGTTCCAACCACTTCATCAGAACCTAAAGTTCATTTGGATGATGTGATTGAGAAGATTGAAAGGCTAAGCCTTGATGAGAATTCAACACCATCTCAATCAACAAAACAACCTGGACCAGATATCTCATAAAGGTCCACCGAAGTGGCTCATAAACACACTTGAAAGTGTTCATTCCGATGAGGTCGGAAAGATAGGAACCAGAAGTTCCACAACACTAGATGGAGGTGCTTCAACTTCAGGTGATGTAAATGATATGGATGTTTCATATGATTGTGATTTGAATTTATCTACCAACTTTGAACCAACTTCCTTTGAAGAAGCCACTTCTTATAATGAAAAAAAATCCATGTGGAAGGAGTATGATGCTTTCATTAAGAATGAGACATGGAATTTGGTGGACCCTTCATTCGGAACCAAACCAATTGGCTACAAGTGGGTTTCCCAAGGGTTAGCTCAATTTGTTGGGGATATTCCAAGGGGTTAGCTCAATTTGTTGGGGCCATTTGCCAAAGGCATGTTGCTAATAAGAAGATCATAAGGTCTAGTGTCATGGGGTTACCAACAACAAGGCTAGTAGTTGATCTATCTTACTTTCATAAATTGTGGGGAAGGAGTGTTATGCGAAGTAACGATTACATGCACAAATATGGGGAAGTATATATTCGGTTTCATTGCAAGGATTTCTTTTGATATATAACATAGTTACCAGCTTAACAAGAACTCTACATGGTTCTCATTTTGGGGGGGGGGTGTCACATTTTTTACCACGTTTTTAAAAATGGTGCTACCTGTAGCACCCCCTCTCCCCAGTTTTTAAGTATTTTTTTGTTTTTTTTCTATTTATATTTATTTATTTTTACATTTTAAAGAATTTTTTATTTTTCTTTTTCCATATATATATATATATATATATATTAAATTGTTGTTGTTCAAGTAAATTTTAATTCTTTTTCCATTTTTTATGTTTTTTTTTTTATATCGTTTTTTCAATGTTTTTTTTTTGAATTTGGGTTTTGAATATTTTTTTTAAATTAATTGTTTTCCAGGGAATTTTTGTTTTTTTTCATTTCTATTTAGTTTTTTTTCCATTTTTTTTTGCTTTTGCATATATATTTTTTAATGTATTTTTTCTTTGCATAGGGATTTGATATTATAATTTTAATATTCACACAAAAAAAAAAATCTTTAGAAATTCACTTATGGCTCAAAACCACTTGAACTAACCCTTGGAGCTATATATATACAGAACCCAAACCTATAACCTACAGATTTACAACATGTCTTTGATAAATGGTCTCATCTATAGAAATAAAAAATAATAATAATAACATTGTTCTAAAAAAAAATGCATAACATCGTTTTTACTTAAATTAAAAAACAGTTAAAAACAACATAACACTTTAAAAAAAATTGAAAAAAAAACCCTTCAACTCTTTTTAAAAAAAAAACAACTTACAAAAACCCTAAAATCAAGATTTAATTTATTTTAAAGAATGAAAAAAAGACAATAAACAGAGTTTTTTTGAAAACAAATTTTTAAAAAATAATCTAGAATAAAAATATTAAAAAATAAAATAAAATTCCCCATATGGGATGTTAGGGGCGAACACAGAGGGTCTTAATTCTAGAAGTAGCTAGAATTATGACCGGTGGCAAGGCTTAGAGCCGTCAGAGGTTACATTCATCGGAAGGGAGGGGTGCTCCTTGTGTGAAGTGTCGGGGACGGGAACCAAGAATACATTAGCCCCCGAGGAAGCTTGGGCAGTTGGCTTAGAGGGGATTAACACCGTGAACATCGGGCATCTGGATCCCCGATCGAGAGGGAATGATCTCCAAACTCGAGGCTACTTACATGAACCATCAGATGTATTCACATGGCATCCGATCTCATATGCATGTGGACGGGGGGTGCGAGCACTCCATCTGTAGACACGGTGATCAATGCCAATTAATATGAAGGTAATCCACTCTACTCTGAGATCTCTTACCCTCGAAGCAATGGAAAAGGTAATGCATAGTAAGCAGAGAGAGAGGCCTGGAGGTTGGCGAGATAATCAGCAGTGTCGCCAGAAGAATCCTTGTCGGGACTCTGGTTCAATGGAGACGTTGTGGGCTTTCTAGAACTAAGGGGGGTAGAGACCCCCTCCTGAAGGCGAGTGGTAATCGTCGGCTTCAATTGGGATCTTGGGAAACTATGGCCCCGTGTCAAGGGTACCCAAGGGGGTACCATCGAGGGGGTCATTCGCAAGAAGGACCTTCGACTTGTCAACCATGTACCGACGTCCCGACCTCAAGGGTCCAGCGTGAAGCTTTTGACGTTGTTGCCACCTTCTATAATTCCACTCCTCCTCGGTTTCAAGAGCATTTGGAAGAGGTTGAAGCAGTTGTCCATAGGGAAAGGATAATGTCTACAAACGAGGAGGCGGTCGAATCCACCATTCGTTGGATCCGGAATGTTGGGACGACGCGTGCTGGGGACTCGAAATACTGGAAAATGGTAGAAGTTTACTGCCATATTAAAAATATCTCGAGCCATATGCTCAAGACCATGGAGGAGGCTCAAAGTAAAATGCAGTTGCAGCTAGACCACCTACACATGATGATGCGGGAATTTTTCACTCGTCTGCTCGCATCAAGCATAGTAATGACAACTCCGACGTTAAGAAGCACAACTAATTCGGCCCCGGAGCAGACCCAAAATCGGTCTGTGATGCCCCTAGGCCCTTGAGAAATACGTAGTTTTGGTTCTCAGATTTTCATGAATTATCAACGAAGATCAAGGCTGAGAGCCTGAAATTCCTATTCAGGAGGTTTTTTTTGGCTATTTAGAAGGTTTTTTCAGTGTTTTAGTTTCCAAGACTCTGTTTAAAAATATTGGACAAACTATATGGACGTAGGACGTATTCCTTTGTTGTTGGTCTTGTTTCTCCAGTGGCACGGCAACAAAGCCTTACTACATGTATGAAATTTTGCTAAATTAATAGAATTTGGATCTGTGTGCTTAAAAAAAATATATGTTATCTGCTCATCTGTGGAGATATATTGGAGAACCATTTCTCTTTTTTGGACTTCATCACGGAGAATATAATGCTTGATCTTAATGTACTTCGGTCTGTCATGGAACGTTGGTTTTCTCTGAAGGCTTCATATAGCTCTCATCATTACAATATATGATGGTCGAATTTAACACTCTTGTTTCCTGCTAGCTCATGATATCGTGGCAAGACTCAAACTGAAACATATCCAAGTAACACTTTTTCTGTCATCAAGAGAGTTTTCCATGGACTAGCAATCCATCATCCTAGACTTTTGAGGAACTATTTTGATACACTATCTCTGTCATAGAAAGTTTTCACCACGCTTTTGTTGTATATGAGATACTCTACATCAAGTTGTTTGAATCCATACAAGGTCTTCTTATATCTGCATACATGGGTCTCTTTTTGGTATAAGCTTCTTTCTCACTTGCTTTATTGGGAAGAACAATGGTTTACACGTAAATTCCAATCCATGGATACTACAAGAGGTATATCTGGTTCGCTGGAACAAATTGTTGTCATAGTCTTCTCCATCCTCCTGGAAGAACCTCTGAATCTTGCAATGCTTCCATTCATAAGTCTTTTTCACATTTTCTTACATACACTGTTCTTTATCATAACTTTCATTTCTTCTGCTCGATTGCTTCTAGTGGGTTCAAACCAAGCTAGTAGTCTTTGTGATTCTCGGTATAATCACTGGTTGTTCTGGCTTTTCTTTCTTTTTTGGAATCTTCATGTTCCTCCTCATGTTTCTCTTTAGCTCTTGGGTCCATGGAGTCTTCTATAGATTCCATGCCCTGAAGATTCCAACTTCTTCCTTTCATCATGGGATCATGGATGTAGATGGGCAAACGAGGATACTTTAAGGCTTCTTTTCGAAGAAGACTTCTTCTGAACATGTGTTGCTTATCATTGTTGCTACTTTCAATGGGAACATGGGCAGATACTTCATAATCCTGAATGGATCATATCATTTAGGATTAGCTCCCTCCTAATCCTTGCTTCATGCATGAATGCATGCTCTTCTTTTGGAATTCTGTAATCAGCTCCCTCCAACTAAAAGAGTCCACGCTTTCGTCTGCATCCTTATTGCATTCTCCAAAGTGTCACAAGTCTTTTTCTAATTTCCTCTTGATTGTTGACTTCTTTTTATTTTGACTTCTTCTGGGTCATTCAAGTTTGATTATGATTTTAGTTTATCTGGCAATTGTTACTTATATAATAGCGTCAACAGGAATTGTTACCAAGGATTGTCAACATACTTCATCTTTTCATGTGTATTGCTTGACTTGTAGTCATCATGATAGCAATCTTTATCTTGTTATTCTTCCATAGGTATTGTTTCACTTGAACATCTTATCTTCTAAGAAAGAGATATGCATGATATGTACAGAAACTGTGTAAACATGGTATGTACAAGAACTTTGAAGAATATTGTTACCTCGACTTAGAAGAAGAAATATTGCTTCATCTTGTTTGACTTTCTTTGAGGGTTCCTTTTCTTCGGCCACTGTTGCTTCGTGTGTTTCCTTCCTTTTCTTTAACTCAAGACACTGATTCATATTTTCGATAGTTGAAGCATTGTATTTTTGACATATCCTTTTCTTGATTTGGTTTCTTCCTTGAGTCAAACTTCTTCTTATTCCTGAATATCTTGAACTTTGTTGTGAGGTTTGATCATCATCTTTCCTTTGGAATTTCTCTTTTTCGCTATTCCTTGATTCTTCTTGTACACGGTGAGTCCAAATTTCTTCAAATGTGGGATACTCCTTTCTTGTGTTCATGCTTGCGGCAAATGCATCCCATGCCTTGGGAAGGCCATTAAGTACTATATTTACCAATTCCTTTTCTGAAATGATTTCTTCAATAGCTTGTTGTTGATCTCTTAACTGTGAGATTCTTACCAATTATGATGTTATGCTGTCAACATCATTCATTTTCATGTCACGGAAATCGTTCTTCAGACTCATTACTTGTCCAAAGTTTCTAACTGAGAAGAGGTTAGTTAGGGCATCGTATATCTTCTTAGATGAGTCAAGATGAGAGATGAAGGGTATCAAGTGGTCTTTTACAGAGTTCACTATGATACTCATGGCATTGATGTCATTGTTCTTGAACTTCTCCATAACTGCGACGTTCTGAGGTTCCTTCTCTTTTCCTTCTTCAAAATGTGGTTCCACGATCTTTCCTTTCACGATATCCAACACTTTATCTTTGGCAAGGATGAGATCAATCCTTATCTTCCATGCTCTGAAGTTAGAATCCCCTTCTAACTTGTGTTCCGACTTCATAGAGTAAGTCATGACTGTTTTGACTTGGTCAACCTTTGACTTTGACCAAAAACTCAAACTTGACGTCTTAGTTTGCTAAGAGTACCAAGAGGTGAGCTAGGCTAGGGCACACTAGGCTATCCAAGAATTAGGTCAATCTCTTCACTTAAGGTGCCTTAACAAGAGGGTTAGGGTTTCGTTGTTGAAGGAAAAACTTTGACTGCAACTGCAACTATCACTGAGCAAATCCTCCCAATCTATCTTCCAGCAGTTAGACTGTCCGAATATAGTGTGGGCCCATAACCTCTTATAAATAATAGGTGTGCTTGTTTAACCATAGACAATATAGCAATATTGTCACTCAACCATAGGCCGAAGCCACCCCCTAGCATCTTAACCTTGACAAAGAGAATAATTCTGGAAGGAAACCCTAGGTCCAAAATCCAATCAAGGTAGCGTACCACTCTCCAGAGGTAGCATACCAAGCAAAAATTCCAAACCATAACCAAGAGAAAGTTCCATCCTAAAACCGAAAATACTAGTTGCAGTAATTGCAGCTGTAGCTACTTTCCAGACTTGCGCACTTACTAAATTTCTACAGTTGCAAGTTGTGTCCAAATGAGCTCTGGCATCATGTATTTATATTTCTCTTCCTTAACTATCTGGGCCGACTTCTCTTTCTGGAGGCTAAAAACTCAATATTAATTATTTTATTTAGTCAACTTGTCTTCTAGGGTTATGTCCAATGCTTTAGGGTTTCATCTTGCTTCCCAGAATATTTTATTCTTGTCAGGGTTACACGTGGAGGTTTAATACCTCCCGCAGCTATCATAATATCAACAGTAAGTAGGCTTGAACATGGTTCCCTTAGAGACAAAACTGGACAAGCATGGTTCCCCATTCCCTAATTTCATGATTAAGTG
>SNQJ01S0039261.1:63894-77361 GCA_010110895.2 Picea sitchensis
GGTACCAACTTGTCTAATGCAAGCATATACCCATTTTGCACCTTTGGATTTGTGTGTGGTCTTCTCCTAACCCCACCCACAAGTGTTGATTGGGCCAACCAAGATGGAGAATAATATTTTGGTGTAAGGACATATGCTAGGGCATGGAGTGGAACATTCAGATTATCCCACCTTTTGACCACATGTTTATGGATATGATCATACAAGATCGCATCCCTCAACTCAATAATGTCTTTGATTTGGCCTAGCATGTTGTCCATCTGCTCATACATTTCTCCAATCACTATCTAATCTATATATGCAAACTGAATCATATTGTAAATGGGTTTCATGAACTGTTGAATATACCTAACTTGTTGCCAAAACTGACCATCAAGAATCGTGTCCTCCATCTCTTGAAATTCAATTCTGTCATATGAAGATGTAGCCTTGTATTTCAGATCCTTCCATGAATCACTCGAGACCATACTTGCCAATGCCTCTCTTACCTTCAAAAGGCGCTTGAAGGTGAGATAATACCTAGCAAATCTAGTCCTTGCAATCTTTAGTAACTCCAACTTGTAGTGATTGCGGAAAATGAAGTGGGCCATGGTAAAGCACCTATCCATCTATAATCATGGTCCTTCATTTTAATGATATCGTGCATCAAAAAGTTCATTATATGAACCAAACAGCCTAACCAAAATATGGTCCTTCTTACCTCTTTAGCTCTTCAATGGTGGTTGAATATGACTATAGCAGCCTTCAATCTTGCTTCCAAGCTCTCACAAATGGTAGCCTTCAATCCCCTTCCAAGCTCTCCAATCTCCCTATGTCTTCAATATTCCTTCCAAGCTCTCCAATCTCCTTTCAATCTCCCTATATCAGCCTTCAATCTCCTCAAGAAATAGCAAGAAGCCCACTCAAAACCCTCCTAGCAAAGATGAGTGAAATGAAAATTAGAATGAGAGAAAAATGGAGTGAGTGAATATTTTAATCCTAACAAACCCTCACCATGCCTTTTGAAGCCATTTGGAACTTTGAAATTGTTCCCAAACACCCAAAAAAAAAAGATGAATCCGCTTCATTGTGCGGGAGCAGCCAAGGAACGCCCAGGGAGCGTTCAAGGAGCGACACTCCCAAAATGGGAAGGGAGCGTTTTTTTCCCAAGAGAGCACGCTCCCGAAAAACTCTCCCAGGAGGGAGCATTCAAGAAGCACCCTTGGGAGAACGCTTCATGAATTCTCCCTATGGGAGTGCACTTCGGGAGCGGGGGTGAGAGGGGAGGGTGCTCCCCCGCAGAGTAGTCCTGGAGACACATTTTCTTCAGTGAGATCCACTGGAAAGAGACTCTCTTAGGTGATGTTGACTCCAATGGTCCTTTCCACTATAGAAGGGTCTGGCACTGTATTAAAGTGGTCACTCTATATATTGCATGGAAAATGCAGTGTGAAACCACATTTAGTCAGAACTTGTATTGTATTCTCTGTTGTCTCCCTTAAATAACATCATCTTAAGGACCTGTCTATGCAACTCAGAGTTAAAACCGCTCAACTTATAAGAGATGTGTGTGGCTGTTCCATTGTGGCGCAATCAGACCTGAAGGCTTTTCTTTTGATCTATTTTTGTAACTTTGTTGCATCATATTTTCTGTTAATATAAGTAGCATTTTTCCCCAAAGAAACAATAATGTACTCACTTGGGATAATTTAAACAAGAGAACTTGGGTTGGACCGAGTCAGTGACAACTCTGTAACAAGGAATCTGAAACTGTAACTCAAGTTTTTGCAGTGTCCTTTATCTCTGAATTGTAGAGTCACTTCAGAAGATCAAACATTCAAATTCCTCCTTGGACTAGAGACACTATAGATTCAACCATAAACAATTATATTTCCAGTCTCAGGCAGCAAAAAATTTCAGAGCCTTCTTTGATCATTCTTTGATCTACTTGGATCAACGGAAATAACAGCATTTTCATGGGCAAGATGCTCTCTGCTGAAAAGTGTTTCCTTAAGGACTCATTTCCTGAAACATGGATTCTTTCTAATGCATAAAGGAGGCCAAATCCTTCACCATCCTTAGTGCCGGACACAGATCAGTGTACAGCCTTCTTTAATGGAGCATCGAGGGAAAACCCAGGGGCTGCTGGAGCTAGGGGTTCCCAGTTTATTAATAATTGCAAGCAGAAAAATTGACTTCATGGCTGGTACGAGAGTCACTACAAATAACCATGCTAAGATATATGCTGCGCTCCCGTCTTTAAAGATCGCCGTTGTGGAACAGTTGGAGATATTGTGGTTTATGGTGACTCCGAGATAGTGGTGAAGGCATTGGAAGCAAGGTTTCAACTACACCGCTCACTGTTTAGAGCACCTTTCAGAAGGCTATGGAGATGAAAAGAGCATTTAGGAGGGTAAGTTTCAGGCAAACATCAAGGAATCAGATTTGGCAGCCAAAGCGGCCACACTGTTGGAGCAGAACTCATTAGAAGTATGGACAATCGATGGTGAAGACAGGAGATGAATACGGAACAGAACCATTTTCTGATTCTTAATTTCCATTTTCCTGCACATCCGGATTCTGCATAGATCATAATTGGTCATTAGAATGTTAGAAGCATTTGTATAAGATGTCCTTTTCCTTTCCAGCTGGGAAGGCAAAGTATTGGAAGGCCTATATGGGGATCATCTTTCTTCATAGTATATGTGTAAAAAGAAATATCTGCTATATGCATGTTCATGTTACTGTAGACACCCCAACCCAAGTCAATGAGAATCTCTTAGTGGATATGGAGGAGAGACCTGTGGGCCTGAAAACCGTGGAAGCTAAGATTAATCATTGAGTCGTTGTACTTGGTGATAGTGATGGGCATACTAGTTTTTAGAACCAGCATCTTGGAATGTCTGGCATCCCAGTTTATGAGACAATATTGGTCTTTTTGTATACATTTTATTTTTAATTAATAGAAAAGTGGACATTTTTCATGCAAAATATATAGATATATATCGTTTCTCAAGGATGGTCCCTAACATATTAACTCCCCATGTGCTTGGATGTATCTTGCTTGTTTTTATGCAGGTGAAAATGAAATGCGATATTGCGTCCTGAAATAAACAAATTTATTGAAAGTTTCAATTTAAATACAGCAAAGGGCATAGAATTGTCCACCTGTTTGATATTATTCCATAACAAGAACTTTGCAGATTTGATTTCTTAGAAAACATGAGAAAATGATAAAATGATAAAACAAATAAGCTATAAGACATCAGTAAGGAATAAAAACACACCTCGGGCACCTCACTATGGGGGCAATGTCCAGCAGGGCTAATCTCATAGTATAAAGCTTCTGGCACTTGACTTTTCACTTGCCGACCCCATACAGGTTTTACCCAAGGATCCTCCCTCCCATAAATGAGACAGATTGGTATGTTATTTTCCCGACATCTGCACATGTGCATCTAGAAGTTCAGAGAAACAGTACAAAACAATGAAGTCATAAGTCCATAACACTCAAGCAATGAAACAGAACAAAATGTGCAAAAAAACCTTGCAAGAACACAAGCAGATTTGATCCAAAGAAATGCATATGTTTAAACTTTAAACTTTAAAGGAATAGAGAACAAATTTTGACAATCTTAACATACATTTCTTCAACTCACCTTAAAAGGGTTTCATTAAACGAAAGCTCTCCCTGAGGAGCAAAGATTATTGAGGAAAATGCAGCAGCAGCGGCTGGATGTTCTGTCGCTTCCAGTATACGCGACAGAAGTTCAGCTGTCACAACTGAATGATCAACATACACTTGCTTGAGCACATTCTCTATGGATTTGGGATCACTTATCTTCCTCCATCTTCACAACAGATAGAAAAGAAAAATCATTTCAACACAGAAATTCCTGTACCAATTTGAAAAAATATAATTCTCTATATTTGCATCCTTACCATGCTTTAAGAAGCTTTTGTTCAATCCCTACTAAATAGGATAAGGCATGAAACATAGAGAAGGAATAAGGTAAAATCTAGAAAAAATGAACAATTAGAAAGGCTAGATTCATGAGAAAACAGAATACCGAAAATCAAAGGTACTTTGAAAAAGGTAAGCTTACGCAAAGTCAATAAGCTTTTTTGCACGATGAGGCAGAGGAAAATTGCCAGACCAGGGAAACAGTTTTGCTACTCTTGGTGATCTTAAAGGATTAGGAATAAATGCCCAAAACGGTGTCGCATTTAGCAATGTTATTCCCTTTACTAGTTGAGGGTTGCATGCAGCAAAGTACAATCCCACAAATCCTCCTAGTGAGTTACCCACAACATAAACTGGCTCACCAATAACCTGCAACAGTAACAGGAAAAATAAATAAATCTAACACCACCATTGGACACACCAAAGACACCATCAATGAACAATTAGAAAGGCTAGATTCATGAGAAAACAGAATACCGAAAATCAAAGGTACTTTGAAAAAGGTAAGCTTACGCAAAGTCAATAAGCTTTTTTGCACGATGAGGCAGAGGAAAATTGCCAGACCAGGGAAACAGTTTTGCTACTCTTGGTGATCTTGAAGGATTAGGAATAAATGCCCAAAACGGTGTCGCATTTAGCAATGTTATTCCCTTTACTAGTTGAGGGTTGCATGCAGCAAAGTACAATCCCACAAATCCTCCTAGTGAGTTACCCACAACATAAACTGGCTCACCAATAACCTGCAACAGTAACAGGAAAAATAAATAAATCTAACACCACCATTGGACACACCAAAGACACCATCCAAGCTCCATCTAAAACTCTTAAACATGCATATCTGAAAATATTTGCACCAGCATAAATCATGATGAATTTCTTCAATTTATTGTGTCCTGCATAATGAACAAAATCTGATAAAAAATTTATGGAGCAGTCACGGTAAACTCTTATAACTTCAGAATATATGTTCCACGCACCAAAAGGTTACCAAGGCAAGATTTATAAATACACCTATGCATACCAACATGGAATACACTAGCAAGAATTTTGGGCTATGAACAAAGGGTATCAAGGGAAGGCACTACTAATAATATAACCAAGGTTCAAGATAAAGAGGTGTTAGATTTTAGGGTAAAATTAACAGTAGTCTTTTCTTTTTTTAAAATTCTGAATGGGTTACTAATGATCTGAAACATGTGGTTGAAAGATAAGAGCATATAGAAAATAGATCTATGATATATATAGTAGCAGAAAAGTAGGGTTTAGAAAATATATCAGATCTAACAGTAGCACATTGATCTAGAATCAGAAAGCAAAAAATCTATCTGATGAACAATTTTCAGAACATAGACAATGAAGAAAAGCTCTCTAAATAGATCTATCTAACTTTAGTTCTGAATTATAGAAGAAGGAAGTATTAACAACAGTAGAATAGACAATGCTCATTCAGTGTTTATTCAGATTGACAATGCTTATCTAGCAGATCTATATAACAGCAGAATGACAATAAAACTATACAACAGTAAGCTCAGATTTGAATCTAGAAAAAGTCAAGTAGAAAACATACCTGGTACTTGCCTTACATCTGAAGATGGCACATTTCATTAAATAGGGTTAGATCCTTTGTATTTATGCTCAGACAAAGGTTTAGTTCATGGACCTACAGAAAGATCTTTTGTGCCAAAGATAGAAGGAATTTTTTTGCTACCAAGTCATCAATAGGTTATGAACAAACTGCCTACAGAAAAGAGATCAAATCCCTTAATAAATCAAAAGCCTTTTACACAAGGAGACTTCAGATCTTGAGAACACTGCACTGAGGAAACCCTTTCCACCTCACAGTGGCTCCTTGAAACTCCCATCCACAAAAGCTGGAATAGTTAGCAGCTGGCAGGGAGAGGATGCGGATCTAATAGAAAGGTTACATTCTTCTGTATGAGGGGTGCTACACTCCAGTTGATAGGTCAGGGTACAGCCTCCTTCTAGGGTGAGTAACTAATGCACTTCAACAGCTGGAGAAGCACAGCATACTTCTGTCACAAAGGCCACATCCTTCAAGGGAGCCTTACAAGGAGATAAGAGGCCACTCAACAGCAGAGATCAACAACAAAGAAAGAGGAAGAGAGACTGACCACTTCAACAGCAGATCACAAACCGAGGTCGCAAGCTCTAGGAGACTCCACGCTAACATAACAATAGGAAAAGTGTGAATGTATTTTGAGAGGGGAGGGTCTATTAAATAGAAAGAAAGTTAGGGCAAGGGTTAATTAAAAATAATATTAGTCACATGTTTAAATTTTAAACTTAAACATGTGATCATTAACTTCAAGTTTAAATCCCCAAAACAAAAACCCACAAACCACCAAACAAAAGCCCCACAACCAATTAATCAAGGGCAAGGGGGTTTTTACAAAAGCCCACAACCAATTAACAAAAGCCCACAACCAATTAAACAAGGGTAAGTAGGCTTGGTACCACAACCACCAAATAAACAAGGGTAAGGAGGGTTTGCAAAGGGCATTACTCATTCCTTTCCAAATCCATATGCAGAACTCATTACTTTATCATCACTGCATATGGGACTTTATCCTCTTGTGGTTATGTCCTCTTTCAAGGAAGGTCATGTACCATCAAGTACTTTGATTAAAAATCATAGCCCTCAGAAAGTCCTCGGGACTTATCCACCTACAGTCAGACCAAGGATCAACCCAAGCTGCTAAGCAAGGATCTCAGAACATTAAATCCAGGGCCCTAGAACACATCTAGGACTTATATCATCAACCACCATGAACACATCCAATGATCAATCCAAGCACTAAACAAGGATTCCCTGAACACACTTAGGGGCCCTAGAACACATCTATATCTCTATCAACCACCAAGGAACATTACATCTAAGGATCAATCCAAGCACTCAGAAAGGATTCCCTGGAACACATCTGGGGGCCCTAGTCCATAGCTAGGGTATTTTCCATTCTCAGGAGAATGGCTCTTGTTGCTGCATATAAATTTAACGATAAAAAAATTGTTTCAATTAAGTGAGCAGTCACGGTAAACTCTTATAACTTCAGAATATATGTTCCACGCACCAAAAGGTTACCAAGGCAAGATTTATAAATACACCTATGCATATCAACATGGAATACACTAGCAAGAATTTTGGGCTATGAACAAAGGGTATCAAGGGAAGGCACTACTAATAATATAACCAAGGTTCAAGATAAAGAGGAAATGCTCTCTGATGAAACTTGAAACATACAAGGCTTGTAGGCAAGATTTCAAACACTGTGGCATACCCACATATGAAAGCTTCTGCTGTGCATAGTCAGAAAGATTTGAACATATTAATTGTCAAAAAGACTAATAGTACAAATTAATATTTAAAAGGACTAATAGTACCAATACCTTCTGTGGGCTCCAAAGTTGCATTACAAAAGGGTTCAAGGGCCCGCTTATATTGAAAGTTGGGGGAGAATGTATCTAAATATGGGCCAAACACAGGCCAACCAAATGGGATATCAATAAGGATCAACCAATCAGCGCTTAAGTGCAATAAGAATGAGCAGGAATTAGTGAGGCAGTGTTAAGATAATGCAAAGCATCAGATTGTCAATTCTACTGCAAATGAGTTTCATAACAAAATTTGAAATAAAGCAGCAGACACTTGAATTTCAAATTGCATCAAAATAAATCTGTCATCGCAATGATCACCTAATAGCAACGCATATCTACAAAATAATTAGATAAATTTTGCATATCTACAATATATTTTAGTAACGGCATCTCTACAAAACATTCAAAGACTTTTCCATCCCTCTCCCAACCCGCATTGCATAGGAAATTAGGAATGCATCTCTGCAAATATATATATAGCCTTCTCTGACAGATGGCAGAGTAGACTCCTTTAAGGCACTACATGTTGAAGTCATACAACGTACCTGGTCTACAAAATTTTGAATCTGATCACGCCACAAATCCACTGAATACACTAGCTCGCTTGCCCATGGCTCCACCTCCGGCCCAAAGCCCCAGTACTGAAGAGCTTCTTCAGAAACATTTCCTTCAACTAGTGGCGCAGGATCATCGGATGGCAGCGACCGGCCCTGCCCTAGAAAATCAATAGCCCAGACTCTAAAATCTAGTCCTAGGTCACGCAATTGATTTTCATAATGAAAAGACCCCACACCAAACCCAGGCAAAAAGAGCACTGCCGGAGCATCTGTATTCTGAGACCCTGCCTTCTCATAATGGACTGTCCACTTATACTTCCACTCCCATAAACAGCTTTCGATCGGAGAACCACGATTGCCATCTGGCAAGCTGGGAATCCTAAGCAGTGTAGGTGGCTTTTTTTCAATAGGACTTTCAACTCTGGGAGATTCCACCCATAAGTTCTTGTTTAAACTTTTTCTTCCTTCAGCAAAATAATAATTATCAATTAAAGATTTCCTTGAAGAAATTGCAGATGCAAAAGCCGTTGAAAGCTCTTCGTATTTTTCTCTGCTATTAATATCATTTTCCTTGACCGCCTCAGTATACCGCTCATATTGCTCAATTGCTTCTTCACGACCCCTTTTAAGATGTTCTTTAGCATTTAATGCCAGAGGTTTGCATCTAACTCTGTTTTTAGTACTAAAATTCCTTTTAAACCCTCCCGAAGCCTTACCTCCCCGTGATTTTACAAGCTTCGTCTTGGCGATCAGGAAAGAAGCCACAGGAGGAAGCCGAGAGCAGGCTACGGACTGCGTAGGAACTAAATAAGTTTTCAAGTTGCTCCCAGATTTAACACCGGGAAACCTACGGGGCATATTAACGAATTCCACTGCCATTTATCAACGTTTACAATAAATCTGCCAATATTTATCGTATATTTAAACAACTTTACAACTTCCGGGGAATATTAAAGAATTCAGCGTCATTCAACAACGGTTACCCCAAATCTACCAATTTCAATCATATTCTTGAACAACTTTACCGCGAATTAAATTGAAATCGTCCTTGGCTGCAAAGTATCAGTTCGTTTGGCCGCGATTTGATGCCGCAATTCCAGACCTACTATTCAAATCCATATCAACTTATGATACGAAGTTGATAATGGCCGAATTTCTGTGCAGTTTATTCTCGTGAATTGTTTTCTTCAATTCCGAGATTTAAAGTTTACAGAGCAAATTCTTCTGCATTTATAGTTACAAGTGCTGCTTCTTGCGATATTTGTGGTAGCTAGGGTTAGGAAGAAAAAACTTACAGGATTCGAACACTGAACATTCGAGAAATCAGCGTCTGCCTTGCGTGTTGGAGTGTGCTCGATTGAAACTTCCCGACTTGGCTTGGCTTGTCCCTGACGAAACCACAGGATTAAAGCTGTCCGCGTTCGTCGTAGTCTGGAAAGATATCGGATGGCGTGTACATTACACGTCGGATAATTAGCTCACTTGGCAGTACACGTCAGATGAATGGCTTACTTGGCAAAATTATTGGCAGATGAATGGGGTAGGCTGAATTGTGAATGTGCGAATCGTGCACGCAACTCTCGGTGTAGCTCCCATCAGATGGAGATTGTTTTGAAATTAAGGTGGTGACGTGGCGCGGTTCTTTGTTGTTTGCGTTTTAAGTGAATGTGATATCATCCATTAGACTCGTTTTATTTTATTTTGTTATTTGTTGTATGTGTCTTAAGTCAATATTTTGGATATTTTATTAAATATAAGTAAAAATTGAGATTAAAATAATTTTTTATTATTTTTATTAAAATTATTTTTATTCAAGTTAAAAATGTTGATGCATAATTATTACAGATTTGTACTTTTTATTTTTATAAGACAAAATCATGTGGTGAAATGAAAAGTGGTAAACAAATTGAATGTATTTGAATTGTATTTTTTAAGTATTAAATTGCATTTTGGTATTATTACTAGTACAGTTGCAAAGTGGTTGGTGAACCCTTAAAGGTGATGTTTTTTTCCGGATAGTTGAAAGGCACGAACAGCGGAAACGTACATAGAGTTGAGGAAATTTAAAAGTTAATTTCAAATGTGGTAATTCCAAAGGTTAATCAGTTAAACATGGCAATCATATGGTGGTATAGTAATTTCTTAATATGATTAAGTAAATGTTAAAAAGTAAACAAGTTAACTGATGCATTCAAAAATACAAGGAAGTTATGAAGAGTAAATCACATTCATTGATTTGGGAGGACAACTAAGAATATGCCAGCATCGTCAATTGTTAACCATCAAATTAGAATTTTAGATTAAAAGGTGATTAATTGTACCCATCTCCAATAGATATACGCCTTTCAACGTAAAGATGAAATCTTAAACTTTGAGACTTAGATTTTATACTTGGACCATTTTCCGAAGACATTGCATGATTCGACTTGTCAAACACTTCAATTATGATAAGGAGATAATTGAGACGAAGTCACTATCATTAGAATCTTGCAACCTAACTCTATTATTTCTATTTTAAGGCATTGTAATCATATAAAGTCTAAGTTTGATATTTATGTAGATTGAATTGCCCATCACTAATAGTCGGTGGAAAGAGTTTTCATAGAGTCCTATGCGTAGAATTTCTAGATTTATTATTTCTATTGTATTATGTTATAATTACATTAATCATGATTACTTACTCTAATGCAACATGTGATGTAGGGAATTTATTACATTAATCATGATTATTTACTCTATTGCAATATGTGTTGATTATTTACTCTATTGCAATATGTGTTGTATGGAGTTTCTACTTTATAGTAGATATATAATTACATTAATCATGATTACTTATTTTTAATTACTCTATTTTAATATTATATAATTATATTAATCATGATTACTTATTCTTAATTACTCTATTTTAATATGTGATGTATGGAATTTGGAATTTGTACTTTATATTAGATATGTATTTTTGTTGAAGAGATTATTGTGTGAAGTTTGTGTTTTGTACTATTTGTTAAAGTTGTTTTAGGAAGATATGAAAGGCATTTATTTCTTTTTTATGATGATTTGTGTGTTGAACTTTTCTCTTTGAATGTCTTTACAATGGTCCAAATGTGATTTTGGTTTACCATTTGATGTTTGGCATTATGGGAGGCTACCCCTAGCCTAAGCTTTGGTTTATTTTTCATTGGTTGCATATTTGACCTCAATAAACTACTTGGCACCTCTTATGGGGTCTTTTTCTATTTCTTTGAATTGATTATGGGTTGGGTCATGTGTATTGATTATGGGTTGTGTCATGTGTGCTTCAATAAATGCATTAGGTGGTTACAAAAGTTCCTTTTAGTCCCCCTATCACCCCAATTCTATTGGGGCACACTTATTTATGAATTTGCTTTGATCTAATTCCCTTTTTATTTAGATTGTTTAAGTGTAAGCCCTAAATTATGTCTTTTCCTATGTGAACTACTTATAGGCCCCACTATTTTTGCATACTTGTGAAATAGAGGACTCTTTTTCCTAGTTATACATGTGGTTTAGATATTCAACCCATGTAGCTTGATAGTTGCAAAAAGAGCATGACTTCTTCTTTAAGTGCAATAGCTAGTTACACCATTTAAACATTCCTAAATATATTTATGTAAATGCCTTGATCTTTGTTAAGGATGTCTCTAAGACTTATTGAAACTCTGTCACATTGAAGGCTCGTAAATCTTGAAATCACCTACTACTTGTCACACTCCTAGGTTTCATTGGATTTTCCATCTCTGTCGACCATTTGCTTCTTGAATGTTGTTCATTATTGATGTTTCATCCTCACTAGTTTGGATATCTCTTTCGTGTATCGATTTATTGCATATTGTGTTGTCCTGGCTTCATCCCCACACACTTTAGTCCACCTTCATCCCCACCTCAAAGGAAGCTTGAACACAACCTATGAATCAAGAGGTAACATTGACCATTGAGTGCATAAGGTCATACACATTTTGTGCATACTTAGAATAGATCATTTGTGTGTGCATGTGTGATTTTTTTTTTTCCCTCGTGTATTTCTATACACTAGAGATTTCATTATCCTTGATTGTTTTCACAGGGAAGTGAAACAACATCATTAATGACATTAAGAGGTCCTTGATTGCTTGTTGTTCATCTCTTCCCTGAGCTCAAGTCCCAACCATTAGATTTAGACTAGACTAGATCAAATCACACCTAATTAGGGGTTTTCACCCACCTAGGATACAAATTAAACCTAGGCTTCCCTTCCAAGTTGATCGGTCATCATTTAGATTGGGTAAAGAACCTTAATGACTATTGTTTATAGTCTTTATTAGGTTCAAAAAAAGGATTAATTAGGTTGCATCTATTGTATGTTGTTCATATTTTCAGCTCTGTTGTAGCATCCCCATTATAATCCCCAGTTTAATTAATGCTTACGTGGATATAATCTGTGGCTACGACCAAGCGATATAATATGTGAATTGCATTTCAATGTTTTAATAATAAAAATGTGATGTCGGATGTTAAAGGGGACATGAACAAGAGATGGGGGTTGAACTAATCCACAAGAGAGGGAAGTGTATAGGATAATGGCCAAGAGGGGTCAAAGGGGGAATTACCCATGTATATCAATTCAACCCATTTTCTTGAACTTGCCAATTGTATATGAACCTTCTGATTTATGATTGAGTGTTCCCAAAGCCAATCATTGAATGCATGTAAGAGGGTGGGTGTGAGTGGTCACATCCTTCTGATTGAGTGTTCCTAAAGCCAATCATTGAATGCATGAAAGAGGGTGGGTGTGAGTGGTCACATCCCAGAGTTATCAGGCACATGGAGGCTTAGTACAATCAGCTTGGGGAAGAGTGTGAGTCAAGAAAGGCAAGCCACGAGGGTGGAAATTGGTATGGGTGGTGACATCGATTTTGGAGTGAGTGAAGTTTGTGCAAGGAAAAGGAGGAAGAAAGAGAGCTTGGAGTTGGTGTAGACATGGAGGGTGAATTATAGAGCATAACTGGAGTGAATTGGAGCTGGAAAACTGAAGAGACAGGTTGTCAAGCCTGAATAGTGAACTCCATAGCAATTTTCACTGTAACAACAAGTATTGTTGTTGTTTTGTTAATAGTTTTCCTAGTAGCAAGTTCCCTTGAGTTCCCAACTGCAAGATTCCTAGCTACCTGTGCCAGAGAGACCATGTGATCCAGGTGGATATTGGTGGCCACCCACCTATTCCACTTGGACCCCCACCATTTCTTCTTTCAGTTTTTCAGTTTCCGCACAGTTTACTATTTTTAGCAGTTTTTCGGGTCCTGAACTTCCGGAGCCGTTTTGAGGCCTTAAACGACGTTTTTTAGGAAAACGGGGAGCAACATCAATTATGGATCAATGTTTGTCACCCAAAATTTGTAGTCCTCGGATAGATCTTTCTAACAAGGTATAGAATGCGTCAAACAGAGATCGTATGCCAAAGTTACGTCCCCGGGAAGTTGATGTACCAACTTACCCAAACGGGGCCCATAGTCTTGGCGTTTCATCTCCTAGGGTTAGGTCTTTGGATGTTTAGGGTTTTCCATTGTTTCTCAATAA
>SNQJ01S0039261.1:77371-90286 GCA_010110895.2 Picea sitchensis
CTGCCCTTTTGTCCGAACAGTCTGGCAGTTAATTGATCCTTCGAACATGTTCCTCTCAACTTGGACGGGCACCTGTGTACCAGATTGTCTTCAGCGATGGTCCAGAGTATTCAATTCACTTTTTCTGCTACCAGTCTACCTCCTTTGGCATGTCTGGAAGTCCAGAAATTCGGCTCTCTTTGACGGGAAGACACCATCAGCACTTTTTGTGGCAAATTCTATTTTACATATGGTTGATTTACAGCAGACACAACCACCTACAAATCCAAAGCGTCGGCTTCGTTTTGCTTATCCAATTGACAGGGTTGTTGCCTGGTTTGATGGAGCCTCACAACAGAATGGCTCTCTCTGTGGTGCAGGAGGAATAATTTTGACTAACACCCACACTTGCTACCGATGGACCTTAAACTGTGGGAGTGGTTCGAACATGAAGGCTGAACTGTTGGGGGCGTGGGCGTCCCTTAGCCTGGCCAGACGATTGCACATCGACGAGCTTCTTCTCCTGGGCGATTCCAAGGTCATTGTTGACTCGCTGAAGGGTCAAGCGGATTTCAAGGTGGCGGCACTCCAAAGTTGGAAAGAGAGGACTACAGAGTTATCCCACTGCTTCAGATTTCTCTCGGTTACACACATCTATAGAGAGGATAATTGTGAGGCAGATACACTCTCCAAACTAGCTTTACATTTGCCCCCGGGACACTTTTGTTTCACAAAGTGGGTGGACGGTAACAAAGGGCCCACCATCAAAATCAAGATGTGATTGTTGTCCCATTGGGCTGCCTTTTGTTGTATATCTTTGAGCAGATGGTTGTTTCCCTTCTGGATAGGTCGTTGTGATATTTGCCAGATTCGTCGTGTTTTTTATCTCTCCCGCCAGTTGTGTTCATCTCTGAGGCTCCTTTGGCGGAGACCGTCTTTGTATATTTATATATCCTTTTGAATATATAGAGTATTTTTTCATGTGGAAAAAAAAGTATTAAATTGCATTCTTGTACTATTAAGATGGAATCTTAGACTTTGAGACTTCGATTTTATACTTTGGACCATTTTCCCATTAGACACGTGCTTGCATGGTTCGACTTGTCAAACACTTCAATTATGGTAAGGAGATAATTGAGACGAAGTCATTATCATTAGAATCTGGCAACCTAACTCTATTATTTCTATTTTAAGGCATTGTATTCATATAAAGTCTAAGTTTGATATTTATGTAGATTGAATTGCCCATCACTAATAGTTGGTGGATAGAGTTTTCATAGAGTCCTATGCGTAGAATTTCTAGATTTATTATTTCTATTGTATTATTTTATAATTACATTAATCATGATTACTTACTCTAATGCAATATGTGATGTGGTGAATTTATTACATTAATCGTGATTATTTACTCTATTGCAATATGTGTTGTATGGAGTTTCTACTTTATAGTAGATATATAACTACATTAATCATGATTACTTATTTTTAATTACTCTATTCTAATATGTGATGTATGGAATTTGGAATTTGTACTTTATATTAGATATGCATTTTTGTTTAAGAGATTATTGTGTGAAGTTTGTGTTTCGTATTATTTGTTAAAGTTGTTTTAGGAAGATATGAAAGGTATTTATCTCTTTTTTATGATGATTTGTGTGTTTATGTTGATTTGTGTGTTGAACTTTTCTCTTTGAATGTCTTTACGATGGTCCAAATGTGATTTTGGTTTATATAATATGTGAATTGCATTTCAATGTTTTAATAATAAAAATGTGATGTTGGATGTTAAAAGGGACATGCACAAGAGATGGGGGTTGAACTAATCCACAAGAGAGGGAAGTGTATAGGATAACGGCCAAGAGGGGTCAAAGGGGGAATTACCCATGTATATCAATTCAACCGATTTTCTTGAACTTGCCAATTGTATATGAACCTTCTGATTTCTAATTGAGTGTTCCCAAAGCCAATCATTGAATGCATGTAAGAGGGTGGGTGTGAGTGGTCACATCCTTCTGATTGAGTGTTCCTAAAGGCAATCATTGAATGCATGAAAGAGGGTGGGTGTGAGTGGTCACATCCTAGAGTTATTGGGCACATGGGGGCTTAGTACAATCAGCTTGGGGAAGAGTGTGAGTCAAGAAAGGCAAGCCACAAGGGTGGAAATTGGTATGGGTGGGGACATCGATTTTGGAGTGAGTGAAGTTTGTGCAAGGAAAAGGAGGAAGAAAGAGAGCTTGGAGCTGGTGTAGACATGGAGGGTGAATTATAGAGCATAACTGGAGTGAATTGGAGCTGGAAAATTGAAGAGCCAGGTTGTCAAGCCTGAAGAGTTAACTCCATAGCAATTTTCACTGTAACAACAAGTATTGTTGTTGTTTTGTTAATAGTTTTCCTAGCAACAAGTTCCCTTGAGTTCCCAACTGCAATATTCCTAGCTACCTGTGCCAGAGAGACCCTGGTAAACGAATGACACATTCCTTGGGTTAACCCTGGTAAACGGATGGCACATCCCTTGGGTTATCCCTAATAAACGAATGGTGCATTTCCTTGGGTTGGGCAGGTCAGGGGGAAGAGAGCTGGTAGAATAATCAGGATAATTGTAGGGAATATCAGTTGGGTTATGAGAAATTATGAAGCAACTGAGAGTTCCTTGAGTTCCTAGTTGAGTGAGTCCTAGCCAACCAAATGCACTAGGGGATCTGATAAACGAATGGTACAACTCGAGGGACTGTGAGCAATGACGGGGGGTACATTCTTTGGGTAGTGCAGGTTGTGAGGAAAAGATAAAGATGCAGGTTTGGAACTTTTGTGAGAATGATGAGTTGTGAGTGGACTGTGAGAGACCACCCTCTTTTGAGAATTACTAGTCTTAGCTCGGGGGTGACTGGCTATTGAGATTTGGAACAATCAGTATATGATTGGGTGGAACGTTCGTCCCAAGCAGTTGGTTGCACAATTATTGTTTAAAGATAAGTGTTTTATCTTGCATTGAGTTATTTACATGTGTTATTGATGTGCATGAACTTTGTGTGAATGAGAATGACTTATACGCTGCTATAATGGATGGTTTAGTCATATTTCATGTTGATTATTAGCATGTTTTAAATGCATATGTTTTATGGTTATAGACTGTAGCTAAATCTGTTATAAATTTTTAGTTGTAAGCTACATGAAATCAACTAACAGTAAAGGAATTACCTTGGTTAGCAGAAGTTTTGTTTTTATGTGTATTATGCATGTAATGTTGCTTAGTTGGAGGCTAGGTACGTTACATTTTGGTATCAAAGTCGTAATAAGACACAGTTTTGTATGACATGACCCAGCATGGGTGGTTGGATACGTTACAAAGTGGCATCAGAGCCCAAGTTTTCAACATTGAGCCTGGATGGGCTGAGTTAGGAGAATGTTGAAGCAGAAACTCGCAAATAATTAATTTATGGAGTATGTCTGCATCTTGTTTTATTAAATTACTGCAGTAAAATTGAGAGAAATTTCATGGGTAATGTGAAGAATTGAGCCTCTTTGGAAATTTCAAAAATAATCAAATCAGAAAAATTTGGGTATTTTTCTGTACGATGACATCAGCATGACGTGGAGGCCACGTGTCAGGTGACGTGGTAAAAGAAATACATGTACTGCCACTGTGGTAGGTATGTAATGTTTCTAAGTTGGCTAGTCTAGGAAACTCTGCTAATGTGTGTGTAGGATTAATTGTTTACAACATATAAATGAGCATTCAAATAATAATGGCGACAAAAGACTGCAAAGCTTATATTATGAAATCTTCGTGGAGTACAAATGTTGAATGCGGATGAATAAAATGAATCACTTGGCTAGATAAATGACAAAAGGATCTTAGCCGGAATACAAAAGCAACTAAAAAAATAATACCCGATACCTGAAGAATGTTGTGGAATGTAATGGATGAGATGAAGAACTGTTGCGGATATGTCAACTCATACAACAATTGTTGCAAGTCTGGAAAGTTCACCCTGGTGGCTATACCTCTCGGAAATGCCTAGAACATGTCCCAAACAATGCGCCCTACTCTACCTTGCAGTCCTGGTGACTGCTCGGACCTCAATTGGTGTATCTAGTCCATGGATGGATCCCCTGGGGGAAATGCATCCCCTCTGCTCTGGAAAACTATGCCCTAGTGATTCCACTGTCAGAATCAGCTAATGTGTGTCTCAAAATGATCACCCAAGTCTACTGGGAAATGGGTCGGAAGGATTTCCCCGGATCTGAACTGATGATCGCTCGGGAACCCTGAATGTGTCCTCCCCAAGTGTCGCACTCCCAATGTCCAGAAAGTGCACCCCAGATGATCCCTCCATCGGAATCTGACGAGGAACCAGGAAAAATATGTGCCTTGCCTTATTCTCAACTGGGTCAGAGGGGAATCTTTGAACTATCCCTGAAAGGAACAAGTCGATCCATTGAACCTTCTCAGAAGTTGCGCCCTCACCCTGAATAAGTGTGCCCTTGTTGCTGGAACATGTGTAACTGCTGCTGAAGAATGATGGAAGACTTGTGTGATCTTCCCGGTGACTAGGGTGTGTCTCTAAACACTGAAATCAACCAATTGGTGTCTTCCTCCTGGAATCCATTGAACTATCTCTCTTGAGATGCGCCTCTCTCCTCAATGCCAAGTCAAAATCTACATAATGATGAATTAGGTCACTGGACCTTCTCTTATAGTTGCCTGAAACCCTAATTCATTGTTGACTTCTAATTTTAGCTTGTTTGTTCTATTTTTAGCTCAAATTGGCTTAAAAAGCGCTTTTAGCCACTTTTAGTTCAATGTCACTTTCTGAATATAACACCTTTGACTGGAGTGACCTCTAGTAACCTTGTTTACCCCTTTTTGGCCCTGGCTATAGCCTAACGGGGCGGTTTAGACCATTAAGCCCCCTCTCTAGAGCTCCTATTTGGAAAGGGACATTACATTCCTCCCTTCCTGAAATTACTTGTCCTCAAGCAATACCAATCTAGGTTGATGCAAAACTTGCTCGCTCTCCCAAGTAGTGTCCTCTACTGGAAGCCCTCTCCATCTGATCAAATACTCTTTGATGACCCTGCTCCTCAGTTTCCACTCTCGAAACTCCAATACCTCCTCCAAAACCAACTCCAATTGTCCCTCCTCATCCAATGGGGGAAGCTCCTCTGATGTGTTGATGAATTGTCCCTCTGCCTTTTTGAGGCAAGATACATGGAACACGTTATGAATTGTTCTCCCATCTGGAAGCTCTAGATCATAAGAAACCTCACCTACTCGGTGCATGATCTTGTAAGGGCCATAAAATCTGGGCTTGAGCTTCTCGACCCCACTCTTCTTCAGAGATGATTGTCTGTAAGGTTGGAGTCTCAAGAAAACCAGATCCCCAACCTCAAAGTTGTGCTCTATCATGTGCCTGTCCATACTCATCTTCTGTCAGTTATGTGTTGTCTGCAGGTTCTCTTTCAACAACTTGAGAATCTCCTGACTCTCTGTGATCCAATCCTTGCCCTTGAGAGCTCTGTTCTCCCCGAAAACAAAGTCTACCAAAGTGGGAGCATCATATCCATACAATTCTCAAAAGGGGGTTATACCAATGGACATGTGGAAAGTGGTGTTGTAGCAATGCTCTCCTAAATGTAACCACTTGACCCATGTTCTATGTTGTCCACCTACATAGTTCCTCAAATACCCTTCAACCCACTTATTGAGGATCTCAGTTTTCCCATATGTCTGAGGGTGATAGCTGGTGCTGGGTGTCAACTTTGTCCCCACCAATCTAAACAACTCCCCCCAGAATGTCCCAATAAACTGACTGTCCCTGTCACTGATGATGTTCCTCGGCAACCCATGAAGTCTGAAGACCTCCTTGAAGAATAACTCAGCTACCTGAACTGCGATGTACTATGTCGGTATGTCATAGAAGTAAGCAAACTTTGTCAATCTGTCGACCACTACATAGATACAGTCCTTACCCTGGACCTTGGGTAGGCCCGTGATGAAGTCCATCGATATACTTTCCCATTTCTGCTCTAGAATGGGAAGTGGTTGAAGTAGCCCTGCTGGAAGAGTATGCTCTGACTTGTTCTACTGGAAAGTCACACACTCACTGATGTATCTCATAATGTCATGTTTGAGGCCCTTCCATGAGAACCTTTCCCTGATCTGTCTGTAGGTTTTGAAAAACCCCTGATGGCCTGCTAGTGGTGAATCATGAACAACTGTGAGGATCTTCTTCTTGAGCCCTGAATCTGGCACTAAGTAGACTATGTCCTTGTAGAATATGACATCGTCAATTATCCTATACCTGTCATCCTGTATCTGCCCATCCATAACCTCACAAGCGAACTTGTTCTTGGAATATTCCACTAACAAGTGGGATTTCCAATCTGCTGAAATCTCCATCAAAGAACATGTTGCATGCCTCCTCGATAGTGCATCGGCCACAATGTTCTTCTTCCCCTTGACATACTCTATGTCGAAGTCAAATTCCTGTACCTTCATCACCCATTTTTGTTGGTGCTCACTGAGGTCCTTCTGCTCAAGGAAATGCTTCAAGCTATTGTGATCTATTTTGACAACGAATTTGTTGCCCACCAAATATTGTTTGAATTTGGTCAAGGCATGCATGATTGCCAACATTTCCTTGTCATAGATGGAGTACAACCTCTCGGGCTGACTGAGCTTCCTGCTCTCAAATATAATGGGGTGTCCTCCCTGCATCAAAACTACCCCAATACCCTCATCGGATGCATCACACTCTAATACAAATGGCAACATGAAGTCTGGTAATGCTAACACTGGACATGTGCCCATGACTTCCTTCATGTGATCGAAGGATTTCTGTGACTCATCAGTCTAGATGAAATCCCCTTGCTTGGTGAGATCCGCCAGTGGTGCTCCAAGCTGAGAAAAACCCTTGACAAACCACATGTAATAACTACATAACCCAAAGAAGCTCCTCAACTTTGTCACATTCCTGGGCGTTGGCCAATCCAGAATGGCCTTGATCTTCTCTTGGTGTACCTGTACCCCCTATGCATTGATGATGTGGCCCAAGTAAAGTAGTTATGTCATATCGAACTCACACTTGGACTCTTTGGCATATAGTGATCGCGCCTCCGTGATGCTCAAAACCTCATCTAAGTGCCTCATATGCTCCTGCCATGTCTTGTTGTAGACCAAGATGTCGTCGAAGAAAACCAAAACTGATTTCCTCAATTGATCCCTGAATATGTGGTTCACGCAAGACTGAAATGTAGTTGGTGCATTGGTTACCCCAAATGGCATAACCAGAAACTCAAAATGTCCAAAGTGACACTGAAATGTCGTCTTCTCTATGTCCTTCTCTTGGATGTTGATCTGATGATACCCAGAGCGCAGATCAATCTTTGAGAAGAAAATTGCCCCATGCAGTTCATCCATCAACTTGTCAATGCAAGGGATAGGATATCGGTTCTTGATGGTTTTCTTGTTCAAGGCTCGATAATCAATGCACATCCTCATGGTACCATCCTTCTTCATAACTAAGACAACTGAAGAGGTGAATAGGTTGTTTCTCAATCTGATGTGTCCCATCGCTAGCAATTTCTTAATTGCTTTCTCTATCTCATCCTTGAACCTCCTAGGATGACGATAGGGGGGTGTGATCATAGGTTTGGCCCCCTCCTCCAACTCAATTGTGTGCTCAAACCCCCAGTCAGGTGGTCTCCCTGGTGGAATCGACCCAAAAACCTGTTGATGTCGTCCCAACAAGTTCATGATCTTTGTATGATACTGTTGTCGACCCTCTGAATCCTTTCGCGAAGTGATCAAGCATTATGCGGCATATGCTACCTCCCCATGTCTGAATATCCTCTCCATCCTCTTGGCCGAAACTGTCCTAGGTGCTCCTGTTGACATGCCTCTCGGAACAACCCTCTTCATGTCACTATCTCTAAACCCCATCTCCAAGGTTTGGTAATTGGTGGTGATTTTTCCCAAGGTGATCATCCACTGGACTCCTAATACCACATCTATGTCAGATAGGTCAACCACATAAAATGTGTCTCTCATTGTGTAGTTGCCTAACTTTATCTTCAAGTATGGAACCCTGTCTAGACACTCCATTGTATGGACATCTGCTACTGCAACATCAAACTCCTCTGTCCGAAGTGCCCATATCAATACCAATGAAGCATCAATGAAGTTGTGGGTGGCCCCACCATCTATCAGGGTGATTTCCTGTTGTCCTTGAATAGTCCCTCTGATCTGGAGGGTATCATACCTGGGAACACCAAAAAGGGTCACTATGACTCCTCCCTTTGTTGGTTTCTTTATGTTAGCTTGCTCAGGAGGCTGTGGAACTACCGATAGGTGGGTCCCTACCGGTGTCAGTGGTCTACAGGAAGGCTTCTCCTCTGCCTGTGTTCACTCCTCCTTTGAGCTAGTGGATCCACTGTCCTGCTCCTCCTCCTCATTGTCCACACTGTCTGTTGCCACCTCAATATAATGAATCTCTCCCTTGCCCATGCACATGTGGCCTAAAACCCAAGTCTCTCTGCAGTTGAAGCAAATATTCTTCCTCATAAGCTCTCGCCTTGTCTCATCATCCAACTTATCCTTGCCCTTCCATTCTCTATGGAATGGCTTCCTGTCTCGGTCCTTCTATGGTACGAAGGGTTTGGAAAAGGGTTTAGTCTTTGGCACCGAGTCTGCCAAATCTCGAGTGCGTAAGATGGCATCTTGCAAGGTGTGAGGCCTGTATGCCTTCACCCATCCTCTCAAGGGCTCTGTGAGTCCCTCTGTGAATAACATGATAAGCCCAGGCTCTGATATATCTGTCACTTCCACTACTACCCACTGAAACTCTATGATGAACATCTCTTCTGTGCCAGTTTGTCTCAACTGGGCTAGATCTCTGAAGTGAATCTTGGGATCCCTCTTGTCAAACCTGTCAATGAGTCTCTCTGTGAACTCCATATAGGATGTGATGCGATTGTGACCTAACGTCACCAATCCATGATGCCACCACTCGTGTGCCTCACCCTCCAAGTGTAGGGTAGCGAAACTAATGGCCTCTGTCTCGGTCATCTGGTTGAGCTTGTAATATGTGTCTAGATTTTGTACCCAAGCTCCGGCGGTGCATTTGGGAAATCCTTCAAAAGAAGGTATGGTGACTTTACCAACTTTTCGGATGAAATCAATGTTATGCCCCTGTTGCGGTTGTTTTCCTCCTCTCTGTGGCTCTCTGGGGCGGTTCCTAAACCTGAGTCCACAATACTCGACCAAGGTCATGTCCTGATGGAAGTCACGACCCAATGTTGCATACTCTTTCATGTACTCTGCAATGTCCTCTGCCTGAGTGGGTGGCCTCTGTGCTATCGGTTGTTGTGCTGCTACTGGGGGTGCCCTCTGGAAATTGGGAAACAATGGCTTGGGAATCCTACTTGCAGAGGTGTATGTGTGAGTAGGAGACTAGGGTCTATTGCCTGCTCCTGATTTCCCATGTGCTGCATGTGGGGCTTGTGTGCCCAGGGGGTTCCCACTATAGCCAATCTATCAACCATTTGCGTCAAAGAATGAGTTATGGCTTGCTGACTAACTACCAAATTGTCGAGTACCTACATGAAGGTTGCATCTGGGTCCATGGGGGCTTTACCACTACCATATGGCGTCTCATATATGACTCCTAACATCCTCTTTGCCTCACGCTCAACCCTTCTCTCAGCTTCCCTCTGTGCCTCTTCCTCTTCCTTTGAGATGGGAGGAAAAGGGGGAAAATCAGATCTAGGTCTTCCCTCCTTGCGTCTGTTGTAAGTGACATATTCGTCACCTATGTGCTCACAACCCCCTGGGTCCTCTGTTGCACTCATCGTCTTTAGTCATAGGTTGGCAGGACTAAAGCTTTGATACCACTGTAATGTTCCTGACTTGGCTAGTCTAGTAAACTTTGCTAATGTGTGTGTAGGATTAATTGTTTGCAACATATAAATGAGCATTCAAATAATAATGGCGACAAAATACTGCAAAGCTTATATTATGAAATCTTCGTGGAGTAAAATGTGAATGCGGCTGAATAAAATGAATCACTCGGCTAGATCAATGAAAAAGGGATCTTAGTTGGAATAAAAAAGCAACTAAAACAATAATACTCGATACACGAAGAATGTTGTGGAATGCAATGGATGATATGAAGAACTATTGTAGATATGCCAGCTCGTACGACAATTGATGCAAGTATGGAAAGTTCTCCCTGGTGGCTATACCTCTCAGAAATTATTGTAAATTGTCCCAAACAATGCGCCCTACTTTTCCTCATAGTCCTTGTGACTGTTTGGACCTCAACTGGTGTATCTGGTCCTCGGATGGATCCCCTTGGGGGAAATGCACCCCCTCTACTTTGGAAAACTGTGCCCTAGTGATTCCACCGTCAGAATCGGCTGATGTGTGTCTCAAAAATATTGCCTAGGTCTACTGGGAAATGGTTCGGAAGGATTTCCTCGGATCTGAACTGATGATCGCTCGGGAACCCCGAATGTATCCTCCCCAAGTGTCACACTCCTAATGTCCGGAAAGTGCGCCCTAGATGATCCCTCCGTCGGAATCTAACAAGGAACAAGGAAAAAGATGTGCCTTTTCCTTCCTCTCAACTGGTTCGGAGGGGAATCTCTGAACTCCCCCTGAAAGGGACAAGTCGATCCACTAAACCTCCTCAGAAGCTGCGCCCTCACCCTAAATAAGTGCGCCCTTGATGTTGGAACCTGTGTAACTATTGTTGAAAAATGATGGAAGACCTGTGTGATCTTCCCGGTGACTAGGGTGTGTCTCTCAACATCGAAATCAACCAACTGGTGTCTTCCTCATGGAATCCACTGAACTATCTCTCCTGAGATGCGCCTCTCTCCTTAATGACAAGTCAAAATCTACATAGTGATGAATTAGGTCTTTGAACCTTCTCTTATAGTTTTTTGAAACCCTAATTCGTTGTTGAATTCTAATTTTACCTCGTATGTTCTATTTTTAGCTCAAATTGGCTTAAAAAGCACTTTTAGCCACTTTTAGCTCAATGTCACTTTCTGAATATAACACCTTTGACTGGAGTGACCTCTAGTAACCATGTTTACCCCTTTCTGGCCCTAGCTATAGTCTAACGGGGCGGTTTAGACCATTAAGCCTCCTCTCTAGAGCTCATATTTGGAAAGGGACATTACAAGGTACATGTTGGAAGGGATGATAGTTGGCGGGTGATGTGGAGCCAAGTGGTTGACCAACTGTCAGTCCCGCGAAATTGCAGTAAGATCTTGGAATTTGTATGTGTTACGTCCATGAGTCTGCGAGTCCATGAAGAAGTGGAAAATGGTTAAGTGTTGAGACTTTTCGAATGGACTTATGAAAGGAAGGTTACAATATTATGAATCCGCGAGTCTGCGAATCTGTGAAGAAGTGTAAAAATGGTTAAGTGTTGAGACTTTTCGGACGAACTTATGAAAGAATGTTACAAGATTATGAGTTTGTGAGTCTGCAAGTCTGTGAGTCTGCAAAGGAAAAAGAAGCTAAGTGTTGGTGGCAGGTTCATGGAAGGTATGAAGAGAATATATGACTTAGATCTGTGGTGAATCCATTAAGACAGATCGATGACAGAGATCTAATCAAGAAAGGATCAAACAATTGTTGAGCATTGCTACTATGTTGCACGTGCTAATGAATGCTCCTCCACTATTTTGCCACCATAACTTTCATCTCAAAGCTCAAATTGGAGCAAATGAATAGTCGTTGGAAAGGTCTTGAGGAGTAGAAGAGATATGTTGACCCAAAATTTTGATCTGGCATTATATTTCTTCAAAAGTGATAAAAGTGAATTTTGTATCAGCAAAATAGTGGAAACTGCAACTTGTAATTGTTGTAATTATTCGCTCAAAACTCATATTGAAGCATAAGGACAACCATTTGAAAATTGTTTCAGAGATGAATGTATTTAAGGAATCCTACTTGGGAGTAGTGCATTAATATTCTTCATAATTTAAAACAAAGAATGACCTGTAATCTAAATTGATAGATATTTTGCAATATGCTTAATTCTAACAATAATTATTGCATGCACATTCTTGCAGAATTAGAGATACAAAAAAACAAACTTTAGTTTCTACATGAGAACTAGAGACATGGAGGATGCTCAAGGGTTTTATAGCCACGAAGAAGAAATTGGAGGTATACATACCAGCATGGGTAATGTTGAGACTGAGTCTAACGGGAGAAGAGACATGCAAGGGACCGTAACTGTGAGAAGCCTGTAAAAATAAGTGCAGAGCTATAAGGTCAATAATTAGAGGATCATGAAGGGTCAAGAAGAGATACTTCAAAGCCTAAATATGCTACATAAGCAAGTTAACAAGGAATATGGCGCCAAGCAAGAAGTTATTGCTAGACAAGTATCAACATCAAGATCCCATAGAAAAATAGATGATAACGAGAATGATAGGCAGTCAAGAAGCATGAGTAGGCGTCATCATTCTCTGAGGCATTCCACCAGAAGAACGCATGCAATTTCAGGTCCAGGGAGCAGCCCAAGTGTGTCTCATGTTCATAGGCAAAGGAGAAGACTGTTGAGCTCTAGATCTACCTAAGTAAATTAGAGTGCATTTATTATCAATCCGGTGTTTGTAAGACTTAGAGGCATGTCCAAAGTATATGGATTTTAGAGATAGTTTTTATCTTTTTATGGAGATAACCCAAAAACTTAATCGAAGGCTGAATGTGAAAGAGATGCTAAGCTCCTATTCAGAAGTCATCTTCATAGCTCTCATGACAGTGATCGACATTTGTTTTTCAAATGGTAAAAACCTATTCTAAGGCTGACTGTGAAAGAGACACTAAGCTTCTATTCAGAAGTCGTCTTCATAGTCCTCATAACAGTGATCAGCATTTGTTTTTCTAAAGGGTGAAAACAACAAGCATTC
>SNQJ01S0039262.1:26124-48343 GCA_010110895.2 Picea sitchensis
TGAAGATCTGAGCTAGCAAATGACTGAAACCAATTTCTGAAGTTTGCTCCTCTCCTCCATTTCGTCCCATGCATCTAATAAATCAAATAGCACCTGAAACTCCTCATGAATCGACTAGATCTGATGTCCAAGGCCCTGTAATGAAAACCCAAGTGATAGAATCTCCAAAAGCCCTGCCAATCTCCTACAACGAATCTCTCTCCAAGGATGGTGCGGCCCCTTTGCTAGAAACCCCCAATGGTGCGCCCTCCTTCTCTTCCTGTGCCTGTGGCTGTGTAGAACCCTCTTGCACTGATGTAGAACCGAGCTAGAATGGTGTGGGAGAGTATTGCATCTCTGAGACCAAACTTGGGACAAGCTAGCTGGAATCTTTCACCACCGAATCGTCCTCTAGGGTTTGTTAAGTCAAAACCCTCAAAACCCTCAATGATGGGCTCACTAGCTAAAAGCCAGATATCAAAAGATAATCATACATGAATGAATGAGAAGAGGCCCTTGCCTTTCCTTTATACTTTTGGCTCACCTTGTCCCTGCAAAGTGACTTTCATTTTATTAATATTTAATTAATTAATTAAATCACTTTAATTAATTAATTAACCTTTTTAGCTCTGAAAAACTCCTTATCTCTCCTTGTGGCTTCCCTGGCCACTGAAAGTCACTTCTAGCCATCCCATCCTGTAGTGTTGCTCCTCTCAATTCCAATGAGCTATTACACTGAGAGGTTCCTCCAAGTAATGTGCCCAAAATGACCTCTTCAGTGAATTTCATTGACTTATAGCTCAAAATAGTCAAAATCATGGAAATCATCGGAATGCAACGGAACCAAAGTTAACCTATGCGGAATGGCTCATAATGATATGATATGATGAGAAATGCCACCTGGACCTCACAATGCCTCTCAATAACCCCTGTACTCGCTATAACACCCATCTGGCTACTCTGGTCATCATAAACCTCTGCATTCTGATGATGTCCCAAAGTGGGGACATTACAGAGTGCCACTTGGAGAACATGCAAGGGGGGTCTTTCTTCCTCTCTTCCCTTAAAAGAAAGGCCCCTCTACTCATTTTGAAAAGGGAATTTCAGAGAAACTCCATGCTGTCCATTTTTCTCCCCTCTCTCTTGCTCTTCCCCCATTTTCTCTCTTGTAATATTGTTGCCATTGTGCAACCACTCTTTTGATTAATAGAAGTGAAGCTTTGGAGGAACTCTTGGTGTTCTCTTGGTGTACTCTTGGTGCTCTTTGGCTGCTCTCATTTGGTGTTTTCCTTTGCTTGAGGTAATATTGTGAATTTCTGTCTAATCTATTGCTTGCATTGTTTTACTTGAAGAACCCCAAGCAAAGTATTTTGTTGGGGATACACTTGTAGTAGTATTGCTATAGGTTTATGTGAGTTGCTTCTCTTTGTGTTTGCAAAATATTTTGTAGACCATCTAGGAGATCTCACCTTCTTGCCTCATTGTGTAGCAAAGATTTTACAGGTTTGCAGGTTACTCAAAGCTTGGAGTGGACTCCAAAAGCTTCATTTCACCTCATCTAAATTTCTGATATAACTTTCAGATCGTATTTACTTATTTTATGTACTTATTTGTCTTCTAAATCTTGCAATTTAATCAAGTTTTATGTTCAGATTTTGTATATAAAAAATTATGTTTCATATACTAACCAACACTAACTCATTTTAAGTGGTTTTTAGCAATTTCCAGCAAACATAACTTGTTGTTTTTTGCAGGTTTTCGCCAATTCAAGGGGAGGTGCTATCCATTTTTTGCCACAAAGAGCTCAAGGAAGCATCATAAGGCCTTGGTGCAAAACCTTCTCTCTATTCTTACTTTTCAAATCATTGTAAGCAGCCCAAGAGAGTCTCTTAGGGTTGCATTCTTTTCATCTTCATAATTTGTAATTTGTAAAGTATTTCTTAGTTTGCTTTGCCCACATCTTGCATGTGAGTGGCTTTGCCACCCTTGCATTCCTATGTTGGCTAGGTTAGTTGTTTAATTTGTATTTTTGCTTAATTTGTTTTCCCCACTTCTCTCACAAAGAGAAGGTTGAGTGGTTAGTGTAACTTATTTTATTTCATTTCAATTTTTTTTACCCACCTTGGCACAAAAACGGTAGGCTTGCCCTCCACATTGTGCCATAGTCGTGAGGTTACAAAGTTAATTTATTTTGCCCACCTTTGTCCTTAATGCAAAGTTGTGTGGCTAGTTGTTTATTTCAATCTATTTTCAAGTTATTTCAATTACTTGTTTGTGCCCACACATTGCCACCCTTGCAATATCATGAAGGCTAGTCAGTATTTTTTTTCTTTACAAAGTAATCAAACTCCTGCCCCGCCTTTTGCCTCGTATTCCCTCCCCTTGCCACTTTGTGGATCTTGGGTCACAAGAAAGGGCAAAAGACTATGTGGCTAGTTTAATTAGGCACCTAACTCCATTATTGTTTTAACCATTAAAAAGGGGTGACTTGGGAGGCTAGAAGAGGTTGAAGTCGAGGACGGTTTCATGGCACTACATGTCCTCCTTGTTGAGTGCCCAAGCATCTTGGATTTGACCTGTGGAGCTAGGGAAGAACCTTGTTGTTCTTCTTATTGAGCACCCAACACTTCCTCTTGGTTGAAGGGATAAGGACTTGGGGTAGTCACATAGCTTAGGTTTGCAACATTCACATTTAATTTTCCCCTAAGTCAAAGGGAGACCTAAAAATCTATTAAAAGCAACCTACACACTTTTCACAACATTCACATTTCAAGTTTTGCTATTTCCTTTCAAGCGAGTTGTTTCAAGCACTTTTTCCAAGCAAATTCTTGACTTGTCAATGTTTACATTGATCAAAGCATTATTTATTCTTTAATGCAAGCATTCTTTATTTTGTGAAATAAGTGTTTCAAGTGTAAAGTTATTTTTCAATTCATTGTATATATATTTCATAAGCACTATTCTAATTGTTGTTTTATACATAAAGGTTTGCCTGTCATTGAAAGAACTGCATATTGCATTGCTACTTTTCATTGGGTTGGGTCTCCCTAATTGATAACTTAATTAACTCCTAGAACTCTAAATAAAACCTTCACATAGTTTAATAGGGTCTACCCCCCTTGGCTTCCCTAGGAGTGAGCCTAGACGGAAGGAGTCTAGATCGAGGTGACATTGGGTCTAGACTTAGGTTTGTGCCTCCAAGGACATACCAAGTGGGTTGGAGACTTCTCCACGATTGTAGGTGTGTATTAGGACGGCAACACACCTCATCAAGGCTCAGAAACTAGATATTTTGATAATTTGGGAGGCCATGATTGATAGTGAAAGATCCAAAAGCTTTCGTTCCTCATTTCTTAAAAATTGCAGTTTGTAGCTCTAGATTCCAATGGAAAATCGGGGGACCATTATTGGTTGGAACCATAAATGAAAAAATCGTTGATTTTTTAGCAAAATCATGGAAAATCATGAAGTCAAACCCAAGCCGAAAAATCAGCACGAAAAAATCAGAACTTTTCAAAAATATTGAACCACTCAATTTTTTCAGAAAATGGCAAAAATCACCAATTTCTCACACCACGACAAGAAAAAATCACTAACGCTGATTTTGGGTTCCATAAACGCAATTTTGGCTTTTTGGGGGGGTTATTTGTCTTTGTAGTTGTTGGGGAATGAGAGAGAAGGGGCTTACCAACATCAACAACCAATGTTAAGAGGTCCAAATCATTGTTTTCATCACCATCAAAGTTTTTTTTACTGCAGCAAGGATCAATTCTTATCTACCTATGGTGTTGATATTCTCAAATCCCATGTATTTCTTCAAATTCGGCCCTCTTAACTAGTTTTTTTTCTAGATTTATGTAGGGTTTTCATTGTTCAAAGTCCATATTGCTTACCTCTTATAATCATTTTCTATGGCTCATAGAACAATCTAGAGGTATGTTTTCATTTAACTAGCAAGATGTTTTTTTCAAGTAGTGTTTAATCATCAAACATTGCTTCTTATTATTATTTTCATGGCTCATAAAACTATCTAGAGGTCTATTCTTTTTACCGGCAAGTTGTTTTTTTTCCAATAGTGTTTGATGTTCATTTTTGTTCATTTTCTTTTGCCCTAGGTTTCAAGTTGGAAGTTGAGTATTGCCTTGCCAATATGCCATAGCCTTTTAACCAATTTTGGCAGTATGGTGAACTTGAAGATGGGATAAATAGACAAAGATTGTCTTGTAAATTGTATGGGCAGAAAATGACATGAGGGGTTAGCCCATTGAAGTACCAATTGGATAAAATCCTAGGGAATGATGTTGGGATTTGTGGTGCATCAACCTCGGAGGCTATGCATCAACCCTAGAGGATATGTGAGTTGCTCAAGATGTTATTTATGAAAAGGATAAAAAGAGAGAAGAGGCAGGTGTTACCAAAGTTGAACTTGTTGCCGATGGAGTGGCTAGATCCTCAAGAACCACCGACAAATATGGGACTTGGGGCATTGAGAGGGACTCCATAGATTCACCTTCCATGAGGATCTCACCTTTCTTTTCTCCAAGAACCAAAGATGGGGCACAACCTTCCATCTGGTCAGTGGTTAAAAACAAGGAGAAGCAAGAAGCAAACAAGTTTGTGGGGATGTGTATTTTCTGGAACGACATACCTTTGAGCATCACAAAGACCAATCCATTCTTCTAGCCAATATGTGATGATATTGCTAGTGTTGGCCCAGGGTATAAGGTCCCTACATACGAGGAGTTGCGAGGACCAATTCTTCAAGCGGAAAAGAATGACATCAACACTAGATTAGAGGACCTAAAGAGGTCAGGGGGAGGCCAATGGATGCATGGTGACATTTGATGGTTGAACAAATGGGAAATGTAGTACCTTTCTTAATCTCTTCATACGTTGTCCTAGGGGTACAATGTTTCTTAAATCTGTTGATGCAATGGCACATGTTAAAGCTGCAACATTGTTGTGTGAATTAATGGATGGGTTCATCCAAGAGATTGGTATGCAACATGTTGTGCAAATCATAATAGATAATGCAACTAATTATGTGGCTGTCAACAAATTGCTAATGGAGAGGCACCACACATCGTCCTGGATTCCATGTGTTGCCCATTGCATCAATTTGGTGCTTGAGGATTTGGGGAAAATATACTTCATTAAGGAGGTCATTGATCGAGCTAGGAGCATTACAAAATTCTATCTAACCATGCATTTGTTCTTAGCCTCATGAGGAGATTCACAAGAAACAAAGAGTTGTTACGTCCTTTAATCACATGTTTTGCCAGTAGCTTCATTTCTCTTCAGCCTATGCTCCAATGTCAGTTTGAGTTGAATCAGAGGTTTGTTTGTGATGAGTAGCGTGATTGTGCATTTAGCACAAGACAAGATGGGAGAGTCGTCGCTAAACTAGTGTACATTGATTCCTTCTGGGAAGGAGTGTTGAAATAATGTAACTGCGAAGAGCATTCTTATTATTATTGGATTAAATCCCCATTGCAGATTAATCATGTCATTATTATTATTATTGTTATTGGATTAATCCCCATTGTGGATTAATCATGTCGGTAATTGTATAACCCATTGCGCATTAATCATGTCATTATTATTATTGTTTTTTTTTTTTTTTTTTTTTTTTTGGATTGATCATGTTGGTTATTTTATTAGGACCAAATCCCCCTTTATGGATTGGTCACTTGGACAATTACAAAGGGCGTAATAAGAAGTCTACCCCAGCAGATATTATGGAAGACCCGTGACTAATTAAAGGTGGGTTTACCCACCCGTAATGAGAGGTCGGCCCCGCCAGCCAGACCTTTCACACGCGTCAGCCTTGTATAATAAGAGTGCTTCACTTCAAACACACAACTCACTTGCTCATTCTCTTATGACAAGCCTAAATTACCGGGGCTGAGAGAGGGAGAAGAAGAGGATGATCTCTGGAGAGGACCAGATTATTTGAGTTATCTCTTTGAACATTGTTTAAGCTATTTATGAGCAGAAATACTGGTTTTCTTCCCTTAGAGGGTTTCACAGGATAAATGTTGCGTCTCTCTAGAATGTGTATTTCTCAATGATCTTGTTCTATTATGCTCTAATTCTATTGAAATGCAAAGAACTATAATAATGGCATAAACATTTCAACATGGTATCGAGCCAACCCGGGCGTAGCTAATAATTTTGCAAGAGGAAAACGTCAATCGCTAATTGCAGTAATTCCAAAATTAGGGTTTTGCAAAGTGAGTATTTCTTTTACCCCCAACTCCTAGAAAGTTACCCCCAAGGATCAATTTGCAACCTAGAGTTTAATCTTTTAGTGTATCGATCTTCCAAGCAGTGAAACCCTAGTTTCACAAAGCAAATCGTAAACCAAGTGTTCGGTACCCGTAAGTAACTGTGAAACCAAAGGCACCAAATTCAACCAAGTGCATCAAGTTTGAAGCTTAAAGTTGGATTTTCACTGACCTAATTCGCCTAACTAGCCTCACCAAATAAGAGATCTATCCACTCTGGATCAGAATTTCAAAAATTGGTTTGAAAAATTAGGGTTTCCCCATAAACCTGGCCAGCTATAATTTCGCAGCTCGTAACCAAATCAAGAATTGTAAGACTAAATTGCGTACCGTAGAACCAGCTTGCAATCACCTTAGTTTTGTACGATTATCACGCTACCGATGAGTTTCACCACCGCAAATAATTATCCAAGTATGTACCACATGTATGGTTAATGGTTAAACCCTAAAGAGTACGCGTGGAGAAGGGATCTTTTGCCATAGATCCGCTGTATGACTTCACATCCAACACAGTTCAGAGGAATGATGCAACCCCTGTGTGATTATTCTAATATGCATCTATTTGTTATGAAATTATCTTGATCACATACAAGTTGAAGTTATGATCAAATCATTAGAAGGATTAAAAGTTGATCATAGAGCTTATCCTTAACCTAACCTTCTGTCAATATTAGCATATTGGTTTTAGTACAAGAGGATATGTTGAAGAAAGTACTTGTCACTGGAGTGAAGGAGACCTAGAAGAAAAGCAAGCACTCACCTTGAGGACAAGGCTCTGTAGTTTGATTAATCAAGATTCAAAGGTACACTACGACAAAGTTAATGACTCTTAGTTGAGATAAGACCATCTAGTATTATACTTCAACATGGAGAACATGATCCGACATATCACTAACACCTCCTCTAGGAGAAACCTCCTCAGGTGTTAGTTTCAGACTACCAAGGAAGAATGCTTGGTCACAACACTAAGAGAGTGTTGGACCCATTTCGTATTGTATTCACACCTTAATCTCTTTGCTAAATTATAAGTAACAAGCCTTAAAGGAGCTATTGTGATGATTGTTCGTATATTGTTTCTATATTGTAGCAAGAAGGATATTATCTCTTTTTTTGTTTTGTTGACCTTGCTCCGTGTCACATGAGGAAGCTATAGAAGGCTGGTAAGGCAACGGCTAAAGAAGAAATCATAAATGAAGCACATCGGCAGAAGAAGAAGGTGGGTCACCTTTAAGTCGCCATGACCCACTTATTGAAGAATCCATGTGGAACTCTAGAAGATTAGCTCACATCAACTACAAGGCGCTTTACTCATACATATGCAAAGCTATCACTGTGTTTACCGTAACTCAAAGGTGACCATGAAGGCGTATGCTATTGATGTACATTGGCAAGAACGCCAAGAACCAAGCTCAAGAGGGGACAAAGAAGCGCGTATGAGTCCTAGAACCATCTTATTCGATGTATGTGGCTCCATCGCCATCATCCTCCACATGGTATGTATACCATGTATCATTCATTAATGATTATTCTTGTAAAAGACTTGGATATATTTGAAGTATTCAACAAGATCATGGAATTCAAAAGCCTTGATAAGAGAACCTTCAAGGAAGATTAAGATACTTCCAGTCGAGCAATGGAGGAAAATATACCAAAAGAATTTGTGAATATTCAGAAGATGCTGGGATCAAGATCTCCAACAAAACAAAGCAGTAGCCGAATCCAAGAACAAATCCATGTCGGAAGTCGGAAGATCAAGATCTTCCTAAGGTCCCAAGGGCGTAAGCAGAATGACAGCTTGTTTATGTGCGAACCCATTGCCCCATAGCTAATTTTGGCTCAAGACAGACCGTAAGAGATGTTCACCTAGCAGCTAGAGGTAAGCCATTCCTAAAATATTTATTGTCCAAGATGACTGTGATATACCGAAAAGAGAAAAGAAACAAGTCGAAACCCTTCTGTGAAAGAAGGAAATATTTGTGGGAAACTATGAGGCCTCCAAGGCCTTCAAAATATACATACCCGGTCACCGCCACATTGAGATCAAAGGTGGGACGCGGACTACTGATGAAGAAGAAACACTTAAGAAATCAAGAAGATGCCACCAAGAAGTATATGAAGAGGAACCTATAAATCCCAAAGTTTGCATAATCAATGAGGGAGGTTCCAGAGCTACAGAACCAATGAGGGAAGCCATAATCCTGTCCCTGATAAGGAACTCTAGAAGACCATGATATGTAGCTCAAGAACCCCTTCAAATGACCTTCTCCCATAAAAAGAAAGCCCGCTTGGGCAAGAGAGCTTATTCAAGATGGAGAGAAGCATGGTGTCCCGTATGGAACCCCAAGACAGGAAAAGACCAAAGCCATTCTCCGCCACCGGCTTCAAGGTGATTCCGTGATGAAGAGCCTACCCGGCCGCAAAATAGCCATTCGAGAAAAAGAATGGGCGTATCGCCATGCATTGCAGATTGACTGAGACCGATGATTATAAACATGATATAACGAGATTTAGCCACCATAATGACTTCACTGCATCGACCACAGGCCTTTGAAAATTAAGATGAAGCGGAAGTCGTAATTCGTATGGATGTACATTCCTAATGGTGTTATCGAAGAGGAAGTATATAGATGTCCCAAGGATTTGAGGCTGAAGACAGGAAGTCTCATGTCTATCGACTGAAGAAAGCCTTATACAGATCGAAGAAAGCTCCCCGTGAGTTTGGTATGGCCGAGAGCAGACAGCCTTTGATGAGCTTGGCTTCACCAAAGAAAGCAGACTCAAATCTCTACCCCAAAATTATGGATAATGAACTAGTAATATTACTACTAGCTATGTGTGGATGACTTATTCTTATCTGGAGAAGAAAGCTCATCACCGAATGTAAACGGAGACCTGCCGCAGAATTTGAAATTAAAGACCTTGGTCTAATGCATTACTCTTAGGCCTTGAGGTATGGCGTAGGTCCAGAGAATCTCTCCTTAACCAAGGGAAGTACACTACCGAAATCTTTAAAGAGATTCTATGATGCTGTGAAATGCAAGTCCATGAATAATTTTACGGGAAGGTCAAGTCGCTAGTCGACAATTTCGCCGATTTGATAGATGCCACCGTACGTATTTATTATTGGATCGTTGATGCACCGATGAACACCGTATTCGCATATCCATGGTAAAGGAACACCTTGAGTCGGCCGGTAGAACCCGACGTGAGATTCACCTTAGTGGGTGCAAAACATTTGATGAGGTACGTTAAAGGTACAAGGGATTATGGTCTCTGGCGATGGAGATCATGACTTCCTCATCGAGTGGATTATATAATCGATGCGTGATTAGCGAAAGCGCTATCACGTAAAAAGCACTCTCCGATAAGCGTTTTGGGATCAAACGCTATGATCCGTATGCAGTAGGAAGTAATCCAAGATTGTTCTCAAGATGTTGAAGCAGAGTACATTGTCGCATGTTCTCATGAATAAGCCATATACTGAAAGCTCGTTGATAGGCCCATTTGGATTTGAGATGAGAGCAACCACATTCTATGTGACAATCAAAGTCGCATTAAAATGACAGAGAATCACGGTGGTTCCACCTAATATCGGCACATAGAGATCCGCTATCATTTCATCCGTGACATTGGTACGTAGAGGAGCCTTGAAGCTCCAATACATTCGCATCTTATTTAGAACGTGTTGTCGACGTTGTTGATTCGCCAAGACTCTATCTCGTAAAGTTTGAACACTTTCGAAGATAAGCTTGGTATAGTCCAAAAGGACCCTCCCCGAAAGGGGGAGTATATGTATTCCCGGCTCGACGTAGCAAGATGAGTCATGCTTCCGACCTCGCTAGGATCGTGAAGTGAAGATGAGTCATAAGCCTCGAATTCTGTTAGATCGAAGCATGATCTAAGGTGATCCCGCTTCACCCGCTGTTAATGAAGCAGTATTGAGTCATAAGTCAATTTAGTTGTTAGACGTAGCTACGACGCCTGCTGATCTTTGTTTGTGACCTAGTTGCTAGACGAAAACAAGATTATTCCCTTAAGGACCCCATTGTTAGATCGGTTTTAGGATGTTGGATAACCTTGCTTCAACTCTGTTAGAATTAGAGATGAGTCATGCTTCTCCGACCTCGCTATAATTTGCTGATCGTTGTGATTCCCCGCCTGTACCTAGTTGTTAGATCTAGCTGATGATATTACTGAAGCTCACCTAGTTGTTACTGCCAAGATGTGACTGACATTGAACTACCAACTTAACCGATGACACTGTTAGCGTAGTACTGATGTGCTCTAGTGGTTGGGTGATGAGGTAATTTGAATACCGATACATATTTGATGCGATGATGAGATCTCTGAATGCCGATGTTGTCGATGAAGAAAACCTCCGATGACTCGTAGAAATGTGCTAGCCAATGTTTCTTAAGATGACGATTATAATCGTCCTCCGTGATGCCAATCGATGATGCACTCCTCTCTCACTGGTCTGCCGATGAAGAATAATCTCTTGTTAAGGGGAGTGTTGAAATGATGTAACCGCAAAGAGCATTCTTATTATTATTGGATTAAATCCCCATTGCGGATTAATCATGTCATTATTATTATTATTGTTAATAGATTAATCCCCCATTGTGGATTAATCTCATGTCAGGAATTGTATATGACCAAATCCCCTTATGGATTGGTCATCGAACAATTACAAAGCACAGGGCCAAGAAGTCTGGGTCTCCGTGTAGCTATTATGGAAGACCCATAATTAATTAAAGGTGGGTTTACTCCACCCAGAGGGAGAGGTCGACCCTACCAATTGTGACCTTTCACACGCAAGGGCCTTTCTTAGAGTAAGAGGCTAGTGCTTCACTTCAAACACACAACTCACTTGCTCATTCCTCTTATGATGTTTGCATTCACTAGCCAAGAGAGGAGAAGAAGAGGGCGCATCTCTTTGAGAGAGTAATCATCCGTGATTGGTTTGAGCTATCTCGAACATTGTTTAAGCCATTTGGCGATAAGGAAGTTTTGTTACCTTTGTTGGGTTTTCTTCCCCTAGAGGGTTTCCCAGGATAAATGTTGTGTCTCTTGTGAATGTGTATTTCTCAGTGATCTTGTTATTATTATGCTCTTATCTATTGAAATGCAAAGAACTATAATAATGGCATAAACATTAACAAGGAGTGCAAGAAGTGTGCACAGTTAGAAAATCTTTGGTAAAGGTTCTTTGCTTGGTTGATGGGGATAAGTCCGCAACGAGATACTTGTATCATGCCATGGATACGACCAAAGAAGTTATCTAATCTTATTATGTGGGAAAGGGTACCCTCGAATATGATAAATACATGATGATCTGGGATTTGATTGATAATTGATGGACTGGGATGCTCCATCAGCCCATTCATGCAATAGCACTTTTCCTCAACCTCGCCTATGCTTATCTGTGCAACTTTGATTTTGATGGCAAGGTGATGGAAGAGGGATTGACATGTCTCCAGAGGATAGTACTTGATGCCAATGCTCACAAAAAAATTAATTGCAAGACGGAGATGTATTAGGAAGCTAGCGGATTATTTGGCTTTGTCGATGTTGTCAATGAAAGGAGTATTTTGATGCCACATAAGCCACTAGAATTTAAAATTTTAATAGTGTTTTATTTTAAAGTTGAATTATGTTTTCTTTAATTCCTATTTTCCACTATAAAGAAATCTCTTTTGTCTAATTACTTGTTGTATATGTGTGGTGGCAAAAATACAATGTAAAGGCACCAAATTTACAAAAAAAATCCATTTGAGTCCTCAGCGAAACCTATAGCACTTTAGGATGCAAGTGCATTTGGAATATATTTGAAAAAATGCACTTAAAGTAGCGCAATAGATTAGAAATTCAAGTAAGTAATTATAATAAATTAGAATTATTATAATTTATGACCCTCTGACATATATATGACCCTCAAGACTCATTAAATTTATCATGACCCTCTTCCAGGTTGGATTTCCCATTTCTTAATGATTTGGTGTATGTCCACTATAATCTTCGACTGTGGGTGAGGTAATTAGAGAAGATACCTAATGTGGATTCTATTACCTTGGACAATATTAACATATTGTCTAAGTGGAGGGTGGAGTATGAGGTGCCTATCATGGAGGAGGCACCTACGTGGTTAGAAGAGGAGGAGGAGCGGTAGCAAGCATAGTAGGTAGGGAAGGAGCAGCATGAGTGGGGGGCAGAGGACTTTGACATCACGAAGAGTGATGTGACAGCATCAGCACCACGTTCTACATAGATTGATATAGCTACACCCACTAGTTGGAGTCACACATATGATGTAGGACCTTCTAGTGGCAAATGATCCATGACCTTTTCCCATAAAAGGGGGAGAGAGATTTGATGCTAGATATCTAGCTACTAGATTTGTCAATATAGATGACTCATCGTGATGAAATATGTTTAAATATTGGATGTCATTGTGTATTGGTTGTCCACTTTTGAGACCTTGATTGGACAGTTATCAAGGCTCAAATTCAATATTGACTTTCATATATCATTTTTTATTTGGCATCCACTATATCATATATATCGATGTTTTTTCCATATTTATGTGTCAACGTGTTTATTTGATGTTGTTGTTGGTTTATATCTTTAAAAATTACAAAAAAAGAATTTATTTTGCATTTTTTGATGCTTGTTAATTTTTGTCGATTTTTTTACCAATGTTGGTTGTATTTCAGACCCTAGCTGATTGTTTTCCAATGCCAATTTTTTCAACAATGGTTGGAACTATTCCTTTTATCTTTTAAATGTATCCTTGTTTAATGCAAGTTTTTTTACATAATTGCATTCCCTAGAAGTCGAGAAGCCTATTTCTCTGGTCAACATTTATAGGGGATGATCTCAACTGACATTGATCCTATCGGATTGGTACCAACCTGGAGGATCCTTGGAATAGGAAATCAAGGAATCTCTAAAAGACTTGGCATATCTTTAATCTCCAAGCAATTGTTATTGGCCTCGAAGAGAATTAGGTCCTAGTTAGGATTGGGAGGGCTCTCTGATCATTCTCCTATTTTTCTTCAGATAGAAAAGGATGAAAAGAAGTCAACAAGTCCTTTAAGTTCAATCTGATATGGCTTGTGGATGAAGAATTTGTGAAGATGGTTGAGCATGAATGGAGATTCTTCTCCTAGGTAGATTTGAGAAGTGCAGATTTTCAATTTATAAGGAATTTAAAAAGGGTGAAAAGAGCAACTTTAAACTAGGCTAAAGCAAAGTATTCGTCCTCGAAGGAACAACTATTGAACGAGGAGGGAAAGATGTCTCATTTATTCCATTATAATTCTAAAGGGGTTTTCTCGTAAGAGGAAAAGAAGCAACTTAGAGAGATGAAGAATAATAAAAGGAAATTGTTGGAGTGGGAGGACTCCAATGTGGGAATATTCAATGTAAACCCAACTTGAGGGGTCTATTGGACCTTTGGGACTGCCTCATTTATTGTTAACCACTTTAGTGGTTATTGTGGTTATTGCGGTTAATGTGGTCCCACAATTTGGGGTCTTAGAGGTAAACTCTAAGACTATATATTGGTGAGATTCTAGCCACATTCAACACATGCACACTACATTACATACACACAATGCATTGTTCTCTTTGGGATCTTCTTATGAAGATGTGCTTCATTGTTTAAGGTTGTTTCTAAACACCACCCTTCTACTCAATTACCATGGGATCATTCTTAAAACCCTAACATGGTGTCAAAGCATTGGTTCATGAGGAATAAAACTAGGTTCCTATCATGATGAGGACATTGCAACATGATATTGATTTGTTTAAGGGTATGACAATGTGTGATAAAGCTGCAGTGATCCTTTGTTCTATGATGCACTGAGTATGTTTGTTGTGTGCCCTAGTTTGTGGCAAGACCTACTCTGATCGCTATGTATAGTAGTTAAGGTGATGCACATTCAATGTGTCTCATGCACTAACCAATCATGTACCCTAGCTATAGCGTCGATAATTCATATGGTTGGTTGATTCAGTGTTGTTTATCAACTGGATCTTGTGTAGTACACACATTGAGTGAGGAATAAAACATTTCATGTGATATTTCTATTGAATCCAAGTTATGAAATGGTCAATTCACTTTGCTTGTGTGAGTGTGGGTGCTTTTGTTCCGCTGTATTATTGTGCCCTAGTTTGTGGTAGACGATAACACTAGCAATGTTTTGGTGAATAGATCATGGGATGTAAACACTGGTGTGTGCCTTGGACTATTCATGAGATAGTAGTGTGGTCAACAAGTGTTATCCAACAATCAGCTCGAGGAGAGTCAAAGAAGCCACAAAAGGAAAAAGAAATGAAGTCGCTTAGATCAAATCAGACTATGCGAGAAAGAAGATTGAAATTGGTTGTATCGATTAAGAATCTTCAATCTACTCGTGCTAATTGGCAACAACATCCATGGTGGGTAGGGCCAAAAGTGTATACCTAGTCCATACTCGTAGCTCGAGTCATGTCAGAGAGTCACTATGTGCTACAAAACGTCATCAATTTTCTCATGTGCTAAATTATTATTAATGATGATGTCATGGTGATCCACAGTTAGCTATTATCAGTGGTGCACTCACATTTCTCTCCAGTTCTACATAGATTTTCCATAAGGTATGCAAAATATAAAAGATTTTGACATTTGCTTTTTAAACTTACAAATGTATTTGAAAGTGAAAGAATTAGTATATTTTTTATCTTTTTATAAACTTCATGTATTTTGAAGAGGTGGTGTAGTATTACTCTTTAATAAAAGGGTATTAAAGTTTGAGGGAAGCACATGATTTAACTTTTCCCTAACCATGTAAAGTTTGAGAAAGGTGAGAAATTTTATGTAAGGGGGAACACTACTTTAGACCCTAGGGTATCGTTAACAATTGTTTCACTGGGACCCTCGCACTTCCTAATCCACACTCACATACCATGGGTCTCTTGGACAAGTATCAAAAATTATAGACAAAATACAATCTTCTTCTTTCTCAAGTGGATGAGAAGAGCAAGACTACAAAGGACTTGTGTGACCTCAATTAGGGCATGGTTCAGGAAGTCACCAAGTTAAGAAGCACTGAAAGTAATTTAAAAGATTGCATCAGTAAGTTAGAAAGCTTTGTTTTTAAGAAGTATTTTGACCATGAGAACTCAACAGCTCATATAAATGAGCTAGATGGATTCAATGAAGAGATTTGTCAAGATCTCATGAATGACTATAGTAATAAGAAAGAACTACTTGATGCTTCGGAGGAAGAACAAGATATTGATGATGATGCTTCTCACGCTGTTTTTTATGATACTTCTAATGATATTGCTTGTAGTGATGATATTTGCAAGAAGGATGATATTGATGATATGCCTTCTTCTCATGCTATGTTGGCTACTAATGAACTGGTTTCTCCTGCATTAGACAAATATACCAAAGGTATCGGGCCCCAATTGTTGTGCCAGATGAGATATACAGGTGGAGGACTTGGGAAGAGTGGACAAGATATTGTTGTCCCTATTAAGCTTGAGATAAGACCAATTAGAGGACTTGGACATGGTGAGACTCCATCACCAGATGGAGGTCATTCTACCACTAATTTGCGAGAAGGTTACGATGTACCCATTGTTATCTTGTTTGTTGTTGGAGGTTATTCTACTAAGTTGCAAGTAGCACAACCTACACCCATTGTTGATTTGGTTGATGATAGTATCCGTGAGTTGGAAACATGTGATAGTTCTATTGATTTCTAGGGACACCCTGCACTTTTGGTTGAGAAATAATCACATCCCACGCTTTTTGTTCAACCAAGAGATTGGAGGAATTCATCCAAGAGTTGAAATTCTCGGTAGGGTGGCAAACATGGTTATAGATCTTTGCAGAAGAGGCATAAGAGTCAGAATTTTGGACCAATGCTTTCCTACCAAGATTGGTCATGGTTGCACTAATGATTGGTTGTGGCAAAATTAGAACAAATGCTTGAGGACTTCATGCAAATGTGTATCATAGATTGTACAATCATACACTAATATTTATTCACATTGATTGTTTATTGATTGAGTTGTGGACTGTACAATCATACACTAATATTTATTCCCATTGATTGTTAATTGATCGACTATTGTCACAATCGTTGTTGGACTTTTTTTTAACAGTCTTGTTGGCATGTGAGCATGCACGACAACTTTGATTGGAGGCCTTGTATTTGATCCTTGTTCACCATCGTGATCCCTCGCAATATGTTTAAAGGAGGGCATTCTTGAGCTTGTTGGGCTACATAAACCCAGCTTAATGTTGTTGAAAAACCCATTGATGGTTTCATCTGGTCAACAGAAATCGACAAAGTTGTTTTATGATGTGACAATGAGGGGAAGTCAAGGAAGAAGAGGGTGTAGGCTTGGGCATTATTGAGATCAATGATGGAATGAGGAACTACTTTTCGATACAAACCAAGAAACCCAAAGGGATTTTGAGCAAAAAAACTAAGTTTACTTTGTTTTTTCTTTTCTATTATTCTTGATAGCTTTGTAATTGGCTATGGTTGATGCTCTTGTTGCATGATTTGGGAGCATTTATTTTTGTAGCTTCTATGGTTGAGATTACTTAGTTGATAGCACTATGATTTCGAAGACTATCCCTAACAATACATTTTGGGAAACTAGTTCTAACCATTTGTGCATAATCTCTTGTTCCTCCACCTTTGCATGTGGAGATGTTTGGGAGGTTCAAGTTCTAAATAACTCTCCATGGTAAGCCTTGTTACATGGGTTTGCTTCACAATGTCCCAAAGAGGATCGGGTGGAGGTGTTGTGGAGGTAATTGTTCTATGGTACCTCGTCATGGTCAGGTGTTTTTGCCATCAATGTTCCTACCCAATGGTATTTAGTGGGGAATGATGGCAAAGATGTGATACCTCTAGATTTTTTACAGGACAAGTTGCAATAATGAATTTTTCTACAAGAAGTTATCATTAAGGGGTGGTGTTGAGATAATGCCACCTTCATAGATCATCCAAGTTGCGTTTAAGGGAGGATGTGGGCCTGGGCACTATTGAGATCAATGATGGTGGGAAGTCGAGGAAGAAGAGGGTGTAGGCCTGGGCACTATTGAGATCAATGATGGAATGAGGAACTACTTTTCGATACACACCAAGAAACCCAAAGGGATTTTGAGGAAAAAAACTAAGTTTATTTTGTTTTTGCTTTTCTATTATTCTTGATAGCTTTGTAATTGGCTATGGTTGATGCTCTTGTTGCATGATTTGGGAGCATTTATGCTTGTAGCTTCTATGGTTCAGATTACTTAGTTGATAGCACTATGATTTCAAAGACTATCCCTAACAATACATTTTGGGAAACTAGTTCTAACCATTTGTGCATAATCTCTTGTTCCTCCACCTTTGCATGTGGAGATGTTTCGAAGGTTCAAGTTCTAAATAAGTTAATAACTCTCCATGGTAAGCCTTGTTACATGGGTTTGCTTCACAATGTCCCAAAGAGGATCGGGTGGAGGTGTTGTGGAGGTAATTGTTCTATGGTACCTCGTCATGGTCAAGTGTTTTTGCTATCAATGTTCCTACCCAATGGTATTTAGTGGGGAATGATGGCAGAGATCTGATACCTCTAGATTTTTTATAGGACAAGTTGCAATAATGAAGTTTTCTGCAAGAAGTTGTCATTAAGGGGTGGTGTTGAGATAATGCCACATTCATAGATCATCCAAGTTGTGTTTAAGGGAGGATGTGGGAATATCTAATGTAAACCCAACTTGAGGGGTTTGTTGGACCTTTGGGACCACCTCGTTTATTATAAACAATTTTAGTGTTTATTATAGTTATTGCATTTCCACACTTTGGGGTCATAGGGGTAAACCCTAAGACTACATATTAGTGAGGCTCTAGCCTCATTCAACGCATGCACAACACATTACATACACACAAAGCATTGTGCTCTTTGGGATATTCATATGAAGATGTGCTTCATTGTTTAAAGATGTTTTTGAACACCGTCCTTCTACTCGGTTACCATGGGCTCATTCTTAAAACCCTAACATCCAAGTGGAGGATGAGGAGCCAAACGTTGTGGCTAGCACAAGGAGTTGAGAACACTAAGTTTTGCCAAAATAATGCAACACCAAGGACAAACATCAACATCGTTTAGGAAATGAAAAGGTAGGATGGCCAAGCAATAACAGGCTTTGGAGGAGATGTCACCCCCAAGTTTTGTAGGGAACGTCATCCCCCTTTGTTTCTAGGTCTAAAATGCACAAAAAATCATAAACATGTTTTGAAGTGGTCGAAAATGTCACAAAATGTTTGAAGGGTGTTTTGAGATTTGGACACACATCATTGAAATGTGGACCCATGTTTCCAATGCATTTCATCCCAAACAAGGCATGTTTCCATCCCACAAAAGCTCTTAAAAAGTGCATGGGACCTGCACCAAGCAAAGTAATGCCTAATTACAGGGCACCAATGACGAATTTAAGTCTAAAATAATTCCTTAAACACACTAAATTTCTTGATCACTTTATCAAATTTGGAATCTAATGTGCTACTTTAAAAAAATGGAAATATTTTTATTTTTTGCATTTTTTAAATACTGTGTTTCCAAAATTTTAGTGGGTCATGTTTCCATGACATCCGCATTTCAAAAACTTATACTATTTCCATGTTTTGTCCATCTTAGGTTCTGTTGACCACCTATCTAACTAGGGAGTCAGCTCCATGTGCCATGAAGATATGAATCATCAGATGCTAATGTGTCGAAGACAATTTGGTTCTACTGGGCAATTTATGCCTCCAGCACGTATTTCTGTAAACAGAATTTCTGCACCCTTACGTGGGTTAATAATGTAATAAGTCTGCATGGGTCATTGTTAGGTCAGTTACATTGGGATGGATTCATTGGCAAAGTTCCTTTCACTGAGGGTTTTTTATCCTCGGGTTATTAATTGGGCTTTTCAGCCCTCTTAATTTCCCTTGAGTTTTTCCCTCACACCTGCAATAATTCCTCCAAAGTGGTGAAAGGCGTTCTAATGGGCTTATCCTCTGGTAACTATTGTTTAGGGATGATGTAAATGACCATGTATGACATCTTAAGAGTGTTTCGTGGAATTCCGACGAGTCTAGATTATTTTTTTTAATTAATTAATTTTTAATTAAACTTTCCTAAGGTTGGAGATTTAATTATTTAATTAATTAATTATTTTTGAGCAAAAATTGTAAAAACTAGGTCCTTGGACTTTTGATAGGGGTATTTGTGCTCAAAAGAAATGGAATGAGACCCCCTACACCCTTGGACCAAGTTTCAGCACAATTGGACAACTTCTGCTAGGTGTTTGTCCACCAAGAGTCTCAGTCAGTCAAAAACAGCAATTTTAATTGCTAGGTCATGACATTGATAAAATGTCATTTTTGTAATTTTGAATTAAAAGGGTGATGTAAAGATGGAAAAAGATAAAAGATATGTTTCCTAACCCAAACCTATCCAATCCAACCTTTTCTAACCTTTACACACCCCCTTACCCACTCACCCTCTCAAACCCTCACGCTCCCTAGGGGAAGTTACGCCCCCTAGCATGGAATAACCTTGCAACTTGATTTTTGTTGAGTTGTGGGCCCCTCTCTCATGAGGTGCGCCCTTCCTAGCCTCCCATGTTACCTTTTAACCTAGCCCTACCTCCTACAACTCATTTATTCCTCTCCACTCCTAGCCAAAACCCTAGATGGTGCGTCCCCCTCCTTGGGATTCTCTCTTGTGCTTGGTGGTGGACACTTGGCATTGATCCAAGAGAGGTAGGTTTGCCTCTCCAAGTATAAATAGAACCCTCTCCTCACTCTTTTCTTCACCATATCTTGAGCTATTGTTATGTTACTTGATTTTCATCTCACATCTCTCTCATTCTTGTCCATCTTGCATCCATTCTTTTGCTCTGGAAAGTGTTGGAGAAATTTGATGCTACAAGACTCTCATTTTGAGTAATAAAGATAAAGTTTGGAGGATTGGAAGAACAACGAGTATTCTTGTTTCTTGCTTGCATATGAGGTAATATTGTGGATTTGGCATCTTGGGTTGCCTAGAGTAGATTCTTGGGTAAAGTATTTTACTTGGGTAGATCACCCAACTAGTATTATTGTTGATCTACATATGTGGGTTTGTTAATAGGGTACAAGTATTTTATTTTGTTAGCATATTCAGCCATATTATCTACTTGTATGCATCACATTTTGTTGAAGTTTTGCAGGTTTGCTTCTAGGGTTTTTTTGGGATAGCCTCATGGAGGAGTCTTCCCTCAAAGCTTACCCAAACTCCTTTTCTCATTCTTTTCTTGCTATCCATTTCATATAATATTTCAGCTAGCTTAACATCATAGAATGGTCATCTAAAATACACTTTTTCCATAAAAAATTATGTGAAAAATTTCTGCCCTAAAACAGAAATTTTTCTTCATCTTTATTGTTGTGTGTAGCTTTTCCAACAAGCATAGCTTTTTGGTTTTTGCAGGTTCTAATCAGGTTGAGGGGGTTATGTTGCCCAAAATCAGCGACACAACACTCCAAGACCCTTCTCTTCAAGTGGATAACAAATCTCAACCTTTCTCTTCACTTTTCTAAGCTTCTAGTACATATTTCTTTCATTTTAAGTTAATTTTTGTGGCTTATACCTTGGGAGGAGAATTGGCATGGCCTACCTCCCACGTGTGAGCTTAGGGCTAGATCTACTTTCAAGTTTTTCACTTCAAAATCGTCTTCCAAGGCTAGGACATGGGGTTAGCAAGTAGTTTGTGAATAGTAGTTGTTGTTTTCTTTCTTCTCAACCCCTTTGGCACAATAAAGGTAGGCTTGCCCCCACCTTGTGTCATTGAGTGGTTTGTTTATTGCTTCTCTCTTTCCAAGCTTTTTCTTATCTTCATAATTGCCTACACCTTGGGAAAGACATCCCCAAAATCGTAAGGCTAGGGTAACAATGTGTTAATGGTTTATTCATGCTTTGATGGTTAAAATTATCTAGATCTAGATCTCATTCACACATTAAAGTTTAGCCTAAGCCCTTGGGGCATAATCTACTTGCATGTCTTAAGCTATCTCAAGCTCTATCTTTCACATGCTCTAATCCAACACATACTTGGTTTAATGTAATGATGGTAGGTTAAGAGGTAATATTTTCATTGTCCAAATAACTCATCCTTAAGGCCATTTGCCATCACTTAAGTTTAAAGTATTGTTGGACATCTTAATAGTGTAGGCACACATCTAAATTTTCAGCATGTACTTTTCATGCTTAACACTCTCTTAATGCACTAATACTCATGGTTAAGTGGTGATAAGTCTTGGTTTTCTTTCTCTCTTTGGCAAGTTGTTCTTGCCCTTGTTCATTAGCATTATTTCATTACAATTTTTTCATGTTATGGTTTAACAAATGGTGATGCAATAAATCTTTATTTCAGCTCTCTTTTACATGCTTTACATGTGTTAATGTGCTTAATTCTCGTGCTTAATAACACATCTTTCTAAGCTATTTAAAGTTTCGGTTTTGGAAATAAATCACCATTTTAAGGCAACTAAAAGTCATTAAAACACTCTCTAATACATCTAAAAACCTAACCAATTGATCTATAAACTTAATAGACTTAATAGGGTACCCTAAACCACCATCTTCGCCATCTTAAACGGGGTTTGAGGAAGGCAACGGAAGGTGCTAGGCCGGGGACGGTCTCACGGCACGCAACGTCCTTTCCGGGAGTACTCGGATCATTAGGGTTGACCTATGAAGCTAGGGTAGGCCTCATTGCCTCACTTCTTGAGCATCCAACAGCCATTTGGTAATTGGGGGAGGAGGTTTTTGGTCAAACACTTAGTTAGGGTAATTAAAATCTTTCGAATCTTAAAACCCTTAACTCACTAAGCAATTAATAACATTGGTTCAAATTATCATATCTTAAGGTTTAA
>SNQJ01S0039263.1:41307-56564 GCA_010110895.2 Picea sitchensis
TGGATTGCTCTGAAGAAGAAAAAAGGAATGTGTCCAGAGAAGAATTTTTCATGAATTCATAAACCAGTAATCTGTGGCGGCCTTCTGAACAAAATCCGATTAGCCTAACCAAGTTCAAGTGATGAGTACTACTGATGTTTGCCACTTCCATACGAAACTGTCTCTCCCCTTGTTCAATCCCTTCCAGCTGCTTCACTGCGACGATTATCTTGTTGGGCAATTCTCCCTTGTACACCGTTCCAAACCCACCTGAACCCAACTTTTCCATAAAATTCTTTGTTGAGTGCTGAAGCTCCTTGTAAGAAAACTGAACTGGAGCCCCCGAGGCATATTCCAGAAGTCTGTATTGGGATGGTAGCTGCCCAAATCTAAACCTTGGATTATTTCTACAGAAAATAAACCAGAGGCATATCTGGATAGTAATCAAGGCAATGATAGGTCCTACAACTGCTGCTGCAATTCGAATGGCAGATGCTTTGGTTGATCTCACAAACATAATTGCAGAGGGTGGCGGTGCTAGAGGACGACCTTGACCACATACCTTTACATAAGAAGCACTTGGAATGGCCGCTGATTTATAGGCACTTGTGAAATTCTCAGTCTTCATACGGCAAGTGCCCGAACCATCCGCCATGATTGTAGATGCAAAACAGAGTGGATTCCTGAGGCAGTTCTGATTGCAATCTGTGATGCCCAAATTGTATATCTCCGATTGTGACTCAGATTCTGGAGGGTAAGAGAAGAATTCAGTATTGTTCAATAAAACCATGCTCTGGTTACTACACCCTACTAGGTCCTGCTCTCTCCTGCACCCTTGTGTAGCATCCTTGGGATCTACGGGAACGAAATCTGCAGATGGACATATGCAGTACGGGGCTGTGTGATTGTAAACACACACCCCAAAGTTCCCACACCATCCATACACTTGGCATTGGTCTTCTACTGCACTCCAACCCAGTTGCCATGTTCCGGAGCTTTTAACCCACCCATAGGACCTCAAATTCCCATCTGATTCAAGCCTGATCCTTCGCAATGTGATCGAGGCATCGGTGTAATCGCTGCTGTATGCAATCCAGATCTGAATATCAGAAGAATTGAAGAGTGTAAAAATCCCTTGACTGTTTAGACGTGCTCTGGAGCCATTAGGGGCACCCTGATTCCAGTATGTGATATTGTTCCTCCATTTCAATGTGAAATTGCCACTGGACTCCAGGGTGAATGAATAAGGATACATGTGGAGGCTCTGTCCCAGACGGAAACTTTGATTAACCAAGAGGGTATCAGTAGGATTGTCAAAGCTCTCCCAAACGCTGTTGGAACTGCTATTCTTCACTACAAAATTGCCATCGTCCTGCATGACAGCAGAAGATACGCTTTGGTTCGCAGTATTAGTTTGCCACAGCGTGGTGTTTGTTCCATTGCGCAATACAAGGTTGCCATCAATCTGGAAATCAAAGGAAGCTTTGTCACCCACTCTGATACCACCATTTTCACCTGCAGTCCACACCAGAGTTCCGTTTGTGTCATCAATTGAAATGCCCAGAACATGCAACCCATCGTTTCCAATTGGGTGRAATCCAAAGTTGAAGTTGCTATTTGGGGATTTCCAAAACTGTTGTTGCCCAGAAAAGGAAGGCGTAMGGCTGGACCCTGGCTCCACTGCTCCATCTACAMCAACTATAGATTGAATAAYAATAATATATATTACAGATATTGAGATTAACATAATTCTTCTACACTGTTGCCTTGATTACAATCAGTGAAACGGGTAATTGGTGATCCGTCAGCCACAATGAGAACCTGGGTGCGGTGCCTAATAAATATAGAGTGAAGATATGCTAATTTAAAATCTCTGCACTGGATCGAAGTAACAGATAACCAACATGGTTGTGCAAGTATATAGGTAGTTCAAAATCTCTACACTCTTATTCAAATTTTGAACAGTGAAACCATCTAACAGATAACATGGGTGTCTGCGCAACCTTAACAGATAACCAAGAAGCCGCAGTGAAAACTTGGATTTGTGATAAACAATATCTATTTAATTCTAAGCTTAGCCAACTCAAAATCAAAATCCAACCTGTATAACCCTCATGTAACAGGATATATGGCTGTTGGATGTCCAATAAACAAATTCTTAGCCGAATCGAAATCAAAATCCAACACGCCTAAGGCTTCTCCTGTTAACAAGATATATGGCTTCTCTGGGGTGTCTAATAAACAAATTCTATTTAATTCTAAACTTAAGCCAACTCCAAATCAAAATCAAAATCAAGATCCAACCTGGCTGACAATTCCTTTATGACTAGATATATGGTTATTTATTACGTTGAAAGGCATATACCTATTGACAATGAGCAGATTTAATAGGGGTTTAGTGTTTAATAAGTTTTCTATGGACATGATTAAATATGGTTGGAATATTCTTAGTAGTCACACAAAATAAACGGCTGTGATTTCAATCATTAACTTCCTAGCTATTATAAAGACATCCGTTTATGTGTTTACTTTTTTACATTTACCTAATCATATTTAAAAATTACTTTGATAGCTAATTACCACTTAAGTGATTAACAGAAATTAAAATATTAACATTAGATAAATGAAACTCGACCATTTATTTGTTAATCAATAATAAAATTTAATAAATTCTTTACCTGCCGATACCTTTCGACATTCTCTAGCTACTGTATTAGCAACTGTGCTAATTTATTTCTATAATGAAAATTAATGTGTCACATAAAATAATTTATTAGACTAATCTATCAGAGTAGTCTTAAAAAAAAAATTCTATTATTTTTTTTTTATTCAAATTGTCATTTTATTTTTATTTAAATTGCAGTTTTTTATTAAACTTTTTGATGTCTATAAAAAAAAGTTTCTATTATTTTGTTTTTATTCAAATTGTAATTGCATTTTTATTTTTATTAATTTCAGTTTTAAATGTGGATATGAATCTTGTATCTTGGAAAACCCTAATCAATGTGAAATATGCATTCTCAATAATCGAAAAGCTTAACTAAGTTACCATTAATGTAGCAATCTGTGGGTTGCAACAAGTCAAAGATTAGGTATGTCTTGCTATGTGGAGCATAGCAATAAATAATGTCTTAGTTTAAACGTTCTATGAAATGAATGTTTTTAACTATTTTTTAGGGAGATTATAAATTTATATCACCAATTTTTATTTTTTTTTAAATTAATGATTTTTACTTCACCTCTTACCCTGCTTCATGCTGTTGAATGGGTTTTTCTTCGAAAATGTCAAACCTGCAGTTTGCTATCAAAGTTTTCCGATTATTTCCGGAACTTGCCTCTTACATCAACAAACTTGAATGGGTGGGTCGGTCTTTCTTCAAAATTGTAGAGCGTGTAATATACGTTTTGATTGAAATTTATGACAGACATGCTTTATGGTTTGGTAAGTTCAATGGCATTATAAAGATGATAATATTCACTTATATTGCGTTGAAAGAGAATGCTTGTAATGTTATATTAATTTAAATACTATTTTCATATATTTATTTTCATATTTGTAAATATATGGTTTAAAATGTTAAAAATCTTTGATGACGCATTCTCAAATGTAATAATAAGTGTATTTAAATCAAACTGTTTGAGACAAGATATTTTAGCAGATATACAGCTTAGTTGAGATAGTATTTATTACATACACAACTTGACTCATAAATAATGAAAAGGTAAACATAGCTGTCAACAATGAAAGGGTAAATTGAATTATATTATACAGTTCAAACATCTTTATAACTTAAATAGTCCAAGTCCAAGTCCAAACACTGTTAGCTTGTTTTTTTATGTTGATTAATCAAAAACTTAGCTTTACTGAAAGCTTAAGTAAACTTTCCATCTAATGTCGAAATACATTATTTTCTGACTTAAAATAACTTGGAAATTGAGACATAAGTCATTGTACAATTAACTCACAATAATAGAATGTATTACACGTCATAAACAGAGATACACAAGGTATATATACTTGGAGTGAGATCCAACTTATTCCACTCTTGGAGGGAGAGGTTGAGAGAATCTCTCAACAACCTCTAGCTAACCCAATCCAATCCCTAAACTCTAGGATGCATCATAATGAGACATTATCTCTAACACCCCCCCTTAATGCCTACATTACAAAACATAACAAAAAGTTACAACACAAATTTTGTCATGTCTGTCTCACTGATCCTCATACGTGGTTACACCCATCTCTGAACTTCATAGACATGCTCTTTCTCTCCCATCATCTTTGAGCTACCACTTCATACAACACAAATACAATAGGATCGACAATTCTAGGCTACCCCGAAGAATAGTCTCGATACTGAAACAATCAGCAATCGATCTTACAAAATGATATTTTTACACATACTCACAAACACAATGATAACCCGTAATTGATTATCTTGGAGCACCGAAGTACAACAAGACCTTCCAGTATTTAACAGACTTGTAAACATACTCAAACTAGTTATGTGTTCTTGTTGCACCGAAGAACTCAATAACTACAAGCTCGAATTACATCACTCCATTCTATATTTGGTTCTGTATAATTTACACAACACTCCAAACAAAAAAACTAATTCCACTGTAGTTACAATGAATATGCCCAACAAATCTAACTTCTTTCTAACAGTGTTGCAGATATATCAACAACAATTTTCAGTGAAATCTACCACTATAGTTTGAATTACAATATGGTTGACAAAGGCTCCAAACAATGTTGTAGTGAATCCTCCATGTTCTGTGCAAGACAAATCTTTCCTCCTCGTAGGTCTTCTTCAAGCAACTGAAGGCATTCGATTTTATACTGCAATGTTGTTAGGAAGATTCCTTTGTCCCTCGACAACAAGAGTCTCGTGTGCTCAACAAGCTAAGGCACAAGTCTTCATAGATCAAATAGTTGGAGAAACGAACTCAGCCAATGTAGTGTTCTTGCATCCGGGCCACTCGTTTTCTTCCAGTTCGGCTATCTCCAACAAATGGTAATTGATGACACACTTATCAAAACAAATTTGCACCAAGCTGCCCTCTTCAATTTAAATTTTGGACATATCTAAACTTTAGGTTATGCATATTCATATTCTGGTAGCCAACAACACAGCAGCAGATGATGTTCAGATCCAGATTTGCCAGTGGATACAAACAATCACCAATATATAATTTGTATCCCGTTGTTCTTTTGGAAGGAAATTCTAGAGAACCTAGATATCAAAGGCAATGGGTTCATAATTTCCCAGAATTGCAGATGTGTTTCCTTCACTGCTTCTCTATCTTTATCTTCTTTCACGAATTTGCACTCCACACACCATAAATTTATGAAGAATTGCTTATGTATCGCATCTCTACTCTAAACTGACTCACCACAGACTTGATCTCCTCCACTCGGAGTCACTTGGATGTCCTTAATGGATTGCATAAACTCATGGTGTTTGATTATTCGCAGCAGCTACAATTTGACCAGCAACAACTCTTAGGCGTCTCCTCCAATACACACAGGTTAGCACTCTTCCTTCAGCGGCGTAGTAATATTTTCTACAAGTAAACACATTCTCTCTTTCTTGGTGGCCAGCGGAACATAGAAATAGTTATACAAAACAACACAGAAAAATAATAGCAACAATCTATTCTCACACATTACTAGACAAACAAACATTAATCAAACAAACATATTTACGGGGAATCTACTATCATCTCTCTCACATTTTCCTGGGTACTTCCGTGAGGGATTAAGCCCAGCCAAGCTCTGATACCAAATTGGAAATTGAGACAGAAGCCATTGCACAATTAACTCACAATAATAGAATGTATTACACATCATAAACAAAGATGCATAAGGTATATATAGTTGGAGTGAGATCCAACTTATTCCACTCTTGGAGGGAGAGGTTGAGAGAATCTCTCAACAACCTCCATCTAACCCAATCCAATCCCTAAACACTAGGATGCATCATAATGAAGCATTATTTTCAGATTTGTGAATATATGGTTTAAAATGTTAAAAATCTTTGATGATGCATTGTCAAATGTAATAATAAGTGTATTTAAATCAAACTGTTTGAGACAAGATATTTTAGCAAATATACAGCTTAGTTGAGATAGTATTTTATTACATACACAACTTGACTCATAACAATGAAAATGTAAACATAGCTGCCAACAATGAAAGGGTAAATTGAATTATATTATACGGTTCAAACATCTTTATAACTTAAACAGTCCAAGTCCAAGTCCAAGTCCAAATATTGTTAGCTTGTTTTTTTATGTCGATTAACCAACATGAATCTTTTTTTTTTCACACAAAAAAACAGTTCCACTGTTATTCTATTATAATCAATTGGTCTTTCAATTTACAAAAAAAGATCAGAGATAATTATTGTTCTCTGAGAGTCTCCTCAAAATCTTGCTAATTTAACATATACTTTAAGCAAAGATTCAAGAAAGAGGTATTGACTTCCGTCAATTTGTTATACGTAGTATCAAAAAATCAGCTTTACTGAAAGCTTAAGTAAACTTCCCATCTAATGTCGAAATACATTGTTTTCTGACTTAAAATATCAAGAAGGTTTCATCATTAACTACATTCTCTTGAATGATCTCCTCATAAAAAAACATCCCACAGGGTTGTTCAACGCTTTCTTGGATAGTTTATCTGCAACTATGTTGTATTCCCTATGTACATGCATGAATTTAATTTTTTCAAATTTCTCCTTTAAGCATCTGATTTGCTCTTTCCAACTGGTTAAATAGATCAGGTTCAGATTTGAATGGTCATTAATCCAATCAATGGCCACCTTGGAGTCTCCAACAACCATCAATTTTCTTATGGACAATCTATATGCAAAGTATAATAGACCCCATAATCCCAGAATTTATGCTTTCATATTATTGCCTTTTCCTCCTACAAAATGTGCCCTAAAATTGTGGTATGAATTTAATTTATATATATGCCAATTCCACATTTGTCTTCAATAGTTGCACCATCAAAAAATCCTATTGGATTTTCATCAAAGAAAACTGGATTTAGTATATAATCACATTTGTCTTCTTCTCCTGCTCCTTTGTGTTCCTTAACAACAAGCATAATTTTTGTTTTTATTCTAGAATCCAATCTTTGCCAGTTTTCAAATAAGATTTTGTTTCTATACTTCCATATTTCCCAACTAACCAGAAAAGGAATATGTCTCATCCTTGGATATTGTGTAAACCATTGCAACAAATTTTCTTCCAAAGTGGAATACTTCCAAGCATATGTAATATTGAGAGAGTTTAAGATTTCTTTCCAAATGAATTGAGTGGTTTCAGAGTGTATAAACAAATGTGAAGTTGTCTCATCATCCTTGAGACAGAAGCTACAAACTGAAGGTCCAATGCCCCCCCGTTTCCTAAAATTTGCACCAGTGATGATACAATCCTTCAAGCATAACCACATGAAGCAAGTAATTTTACTTGGGATATTAACTCTCCAAATAGCCTTGTACCACCACCTAGATCTTTCTTTGTGATAATTGTTAGGGATGGATTTATATGCTAGATCAACAGTTATTGTTCCCATAGCCCTGTTCCAAGACCAGACAATTTTGTCATTTGAATTATTAAGAATAATTCCACTGCTTTTCAAATTTAAAAATGTAATTATTCCATTCAGTTGTCAAATCTCCTGATAGTCCAAGTTGATTGACATCTTTCCATCTTTTTGTAGAGCCTGGTATTTCTGGTAGGGCTGCCTGTGCTATGGTATAAATATATTGATTGTTGAATTAAAGATGTTGAGATCTTGTAAGATGCATTGTCTCCAATGAAAGGATCCTTTCCAATAATGACTTGTTTACCACTCCCAATTTGCCAAGCGAGACATTTCTTAATAATATGTAAAGAACCCATGAAATTTTTCCAGATTATAGAGGCAATTGGGTATTTATAATCTTCTTTTCTTAGCCAGGAGGTCAGATCTACTCCTTTTAAATATTTTCTTTTAAGTATCCAACTTCATAGACTATTACCAAATAGTCCTCTCCAATAAGATTTTGCATCCAAGGAGTGGGAAAACCACAATATATTCCTTATACCCCATCCACCATTTTCCTTTGGACTGGCAATGTTTTTCCATTTGGTTAAGTGATAGCCCGAAGATTTGTGAGCTCCTCTCCATATAAAAGTTGCCAAGAGTTGTTAAATCTTGTGTAAAATAGAAGCAAGAATCTTTGCTAAACTGAGCCAATACACATGAATGCTTTGTAGCACTAATTTCGCTAAGACCAATCTGCCACCTAAAGAGAGTCACCTGAAAGTCCAATTGCTAATTATTTTTTCAATCTTTTGAATCATCCAGTTCCAGTATGCTATCCTGTAGCAGTTAGGTTTTAAATTAAAACCAAGATAGTTCATGCCTTCATTGAAGTTGATGAACTTGATGTTGTATGTTGATTGAATCCTATGTTCTAGACTGGGCTCGATGTTTTGTGCAAGAAAACATGATTTTTGACAATTTATGTCCATACCTGAGGTGAAACAAAAACTAGTTAAGATAGATTGGAATTCCATCCAGTCTTCTTAATTACCACTTCCTAAAATGAAAACATCGTCTATAAAGAGAAGATGTGAAACTATGGTATTTGTAGCAACTTTGAGGCCATAAAAAGTCCCATCTACTACAACCTTCATCAATAATCTGCTTAAACATTCAACAACCAGAAGAAATAATAGGGGGGAGAGTGGATAGCCTTGACGGANCCCATCCACCATTTTCCTTTGGACTGGCAATGTTTTTCCATTTGGTTAAGTGATAGCCCGAAGATTTGTGAGCTCCTCTCCATATAAAAGTTGCCAAGAGTTGTTAAATCTTGTGTAAAATAGAAGCAAGAATCTTTGCTAAATTGAGCCAGTACACATGAATGCTTTGTAGCATTGACTTCACTAAGACCAATCTGCCACCTAAAGAGAGTCACCTGAAAGTCCAATTGCTAATTATTTTTTCAATCTTTTGAATCATCCAGTTCCAAACCGCTATCCTGTAGCAGTTAGGTTTTAAATTAAAACCAAGATAGTTCATGCCTTCATTGAAGTTGATGAAGTTGATGTTGTATGTTGATTGAATCCTATGTTCTAGACTGGGCTCGATGTTTTGTGCAAGAAAACATGATTTTTGACAATTTATGTCCATACCCGAGGTAAAACAAAAACTAGTTAAGATAGATTGGAATTCCATCCAGTCTTCTTAATTACCACTTCCTAAAATGAAAACATCATCTACAAAGAGAAGATGTGAAACTATGGTATTTGTAGCAACTTTGAGGCCATAAAAAGTCCCATCTACTACAACCTTCATCAATAATCTGCTTAAACATTCAACAACCAGAAGAAATAATAGGGGGGAGAGTGGATAGCCTTGACGGAGCCCTCAAATTTTTTTGAAGAAATATGTCGGGGAGACATTAATTAATATTGCCATATTAACTGAGGTAATACATGCCATAATCCATTGGGTAACCTCCCAATTTAACCCGATCTGAGTTAATAACAATCTTAGAAATTGCTAGCTCACCTTATCGTATGATTTCTTCAAATCCAACTTAAGATTAATGGTGCTTAACTTCTTAGACTTAACAGTGTGTAAACATTCTTGAGCTATTCCAACAACTTCAAAGATTAAAAAATCCTTTAAGAAACCAAACTGTTCAAAGGAGATAAAATCTGCCATTTTTGCTTTCATCCTTGTGGTGATAATTTTTGAAATGAATTTATAAGAAAAATTACAAAGGGAAATTGGCCTGAAATCATGAAAGGTTTCTGGCTTGTTTACCTTAGGAATAAGAGCAAAGAAGGTAGCATTGAGTGCTCCTGGAATAATGCTAGAAACTTTGGATTCTTCGACAACTTTGTGTAGATCCTCCCCCATAATCTCGAAGAAATTCTGGAAGATTTCTTGTGTCCAGCCATCTGGGCCTAGGATTTTGTCCTTTGGAATAGTACAAACTATTTCTTTAACTGATTCAATCATGACTGTTTTGTCGATCTCTTCATTATATGTATCATTAAAAAACTTTGGCATGTGAATAAGTACCTTGATCTGGCTGCAGTTGTCCTCTGCCTCAATCAGACTGTATTGATCTTTAAAATGTTTCATTGCGATCTTCTTAATCTCAAATTCCGATGAATGTAGAACACCAACATCATCTTTTATATCCCATATAGTATTTTGAGATCTTCTTTGTGTGGCATACTTATGGAAAAATTTAGTGTTCTTATCACCATTGTTGAGCCAGATAGCTCGACTTCTAAGCCTCCATGTAGATTCTTCAATAGAAAGAAGAGATTCCTTCTTTCGATTCAGTGCCTTTACGATATCCATGTCCTCTTGTTCAAAAACTTGTGACAGGCATTTTTCAAAGATCTCTGCCATCTTTGCTTCAATGTGGTATAGATCTGATTGAAGTTCAGCTTTCTTGTCCTTCTTCCAGAGAACCAGTGCATTCTTTAAATTATTCAATTTTTAACATAGAAGTTGGATAGAGGAAGGGTCCAACCAATGATCCATTAACAACCATGCTTGATTTATGAGGGAGGTAAAAAACAGATCCTTTATCCAAGAAGTATTGAATTTGAAGGTTGGAGGAGATCTATGTGTGAAGGAATCCAATTGTAAACATATCAGATTATGGTGTGAAATGGTGGAGTTCATAACCCAGTTTCTGATCTTACTATTGTTGCCAATAAGAGATTCATCCAAAAGAAAATGATCTAGTCGTTTCGAAATACCAACAGAGCCTACTCTCCCATTCCTCCAGGTAGGAGCTAATTTCGTCGGTTGTATATCCACTAAGCCAGAAGAATGTATGAGGCTTGTGAAATAGTATACAAGAGGGTCACATATGGCCAAGTCTCCCCACACCTCCCATGCAGAAAGGGTGAAGTTGAGGTCACCACCCAAAATAATACCTTCTTCCCTCAATAAACCAGATTGAAAAATAGGTTCCCAGAAAAGTTCCCTATCCTTATAGGGAGCGTAACAATTGAGTAATTTCACCTTATCTGTGGATTGTTTGAACCTGCCAACCAGATAAATACCTGCAAAAGTATCAAAAGCATCGATCTCAGCAAGTGTTGGGTTCCATCTACTTAGCAAACCGCATGATCGTCCACAAGGATCTAGAACCACAACATTCCATGAAGGAAAACATTGGAGGAAAATACTTTTCGCTTTGTCGTTGTTCACTAAAGTTTCTTGAAGAAAAATGATGTCAGGATTAATCTGTTTCAGAAGTGCTTTGAGGGAAGAAAGTTTAAGGGTCCCCCAAACCCTCAGATGTTGTAGGATAAGATTATCATTAGGAAACTAGGGAGGACGACTGGCTTTCTCTAAGAGTCAGAATGGAAATCCCATCTGGATTAGGTTCCAAGGAACCAGGGAGAACCGCGGACTGAGTACTGTCTTGATCAAGAATAATGGGGTCCAACTCACCGAAAGATGCCAAACCACCCTCAATAGCTCCAGGGGGGATTTTAGTAATGCGAGATCTATTCCTTTTACGAATGGTGACATTGGATTGATCTGATGCAATAGGAAGTAGAGTAGAAAGGTTAGAAACGAGAAGAGGCTTGGGGGATAAGGACTCTACTATCTTGGGAAATTTGAAGGAAGAGTCTAAGGTCAAGCCACCAAGGGTTAAGTAATCAGAAACTGGTCTTGGGGCTGGAACCAGAGAAAAAAAAACACCATATGGCACCTCCAAAACTGATGAATCGTTATTAGGAATAGGAACAAGACATTCACTTATCATCAAGTTGTTGTCACAAGAGGATCCCTTCTCTGGACACAAGGTGGGAGAAAATTCAAGTGGTTTAGAAACAGAGGGGGGGTTCTGTTGAGTGTCCCCAGGGATATCATGAACTAAATCAATAGATTCCAAATCAAGACAGAAGCCCGAAGAATCAAATTTTCTCATAAGAAAGTCCCAAAAGTCACCAAAAATATCTAACACCCACCTTTCATTACATTTTAAATAATCCAACTCATCGGAGGAAAGATTGTTGAAGAAGGAAGGAAAAAACAAATGCGTCTTACCTATGAAAGTACCTCTATCGAAGGGATCTGAACCAAAACCTTCAGCTTGATCACATTCTGATAGAGATTGACCACTGATAAGTGTGCGCTCCCTGGAGGCTGGACATTTAGATTTTAGATGGCACGTTTGCCAATAGGTGTGGCAATGAAAGGGTTCCTTCCAAAATTCCGCAACTTGTAAGAGATGTGTATCCCCAATGTTGATGTCATAATATCAGGGAGACCTTTGTCAGATGTAACACAACTAAAATCCAAACAAGTCTTTTGTTATTCCATCTGAGTGATTGTTCGTCAAAGAAAATGGATTTTCCGACAGAATTCGCCACTGCCTCAAAGATCCTGACAGACCAGTATTCTATAGGAAATTCGGGCAAAAGCATCCAAAAACTCCTTTTTGTGAAGGTTTCCAAGAATGGGTTGAAACTTAGGTACCATATTTTTAAACTCATAACACCTCTTCCAATGATCCACGAAGATCCCAAGATATTCAGAAAGTCACTTTCAGAAAGAAAATGAAAGAATAACCAGTGGTTCGACAATAAACTAAACCGAGGATAATAACCTAAGATAGGTTTCCAACAACTAAAAATCCATTCATATAGTTGTGTTTTGTTCATCCCGAAGTAAAACAACTTACCCACAAGCGCTTTCTCTGAAAGGCCTTTCACCCTATCCATTGCAATATCATGGCCAAGGACACAATTTGGATATCCTTCGCGAACCTTCTACGACCAAAGTGTGTAGAGGGGCGGGAGGGGACGAGTTAAATGCGGATGAGGGGATTCTCACAGGAGAGCTCGCCACATGTCGTTGAAAATCATAAATAAGTTTGTAGGTCTCATCCGCTAAAAAAACCTCGTCGCTAGCCCACAGTTCATCCTCGTCATCCCATGAGAGGTCGACATGTGAGGCCATCAGGACCTAAGTATAATCCGCGTAGGCTAGTACTATTGCAGCAGAGAAATTCTATTCTAAGACAAGTAGGAACACTATTCAGTCTACTGCAGAGACCCAAGGGGTTTGTGGAAGCCCTAAACTCCCCATCATAGTCATTCAGTCCTCATCTGCAGAAACCCTAGAGAGTTGCAGAAACCCTAACCTGCTTCAACCTCTCCAGATATATTATTTTATGTGGGCATTCTCAACCAACAATAATCTTAACTATCGTACTCTTATTAATTTAATAGAACAATTAGACCATATCTAAAATGAATAACTTCATTATTATAAATAATGAAGTAAAATAATTAAAATAATTATAAAAACATTTAAAACTTATAATAATATATTATTTTGTATAGAAATAATTTGCAAAAGTTTGTTATATATATATATATATATATAATAATAATAATAATAATAATAATAATATATTATAGTTATTAATATTAATAAATTAATTATTATAATTGAATCTAGATAATTTAAAATTGATTGAACAATTTTTATAAAAGTCAATATGTTAAACTGTGTACAAATTAATATATTTTTTCATAATATTATTTTTTGAATGGTTAGATTCTATATCATTTTAAAAAAGAAAGTGGAAAGTGTGAAAAATTTTTATTTGTTTATATATATATAGTTGAAGAGAATTTATTAATTTTAATGAAAAACTATTTTTTAAATATACAAAACAATAACGAATTATGATATGAGAATTTAATAGTTTTAATGAAGAACATGTTTTTAAGGTATATAAAACTAGAATAAATTCTAATATAAGAATGAATTAATGTAAACAAATTCAACCAGCAAGCTCTAATATAAGGATAGAAGTACTAGTGAATGTGACTTGTACACTATAATATCCTACACATAGTTGGGTATGTTTTCATGTGAGCTTTGCACTAAGAGCATACAAAAACGACCCTTGATTATCTTGGATGTACACAGTTTTTGATATTTTATTCGAGAATTCTTAATGACAAAGAACATAAAATTATATTCTTCCAAGTTACTTTCAAGCTAATCTTTATTCATAAATTGTTTATTTGTGAATTGTTAAATTTATAAATTTAATATTAAATGTTTAAAAATAATCTTTATTCATAAATTGTTTATTTGTGAATTGTTAAATTTATAAATTTAATATTAAATGTTTAAAAATAGTGATTTTTTTTTAAAAACGTATTCTAAAAAATGGGTAAGAAATGTTGTTCAGCATTTTATTTTTTTTACAATATTTATTTTATGCACTTTCATTAAGCAATTCTTAATAGAATAATTTACTATGTGACAAATTTACTATGTGAAAAATTTACTATATTGTAACTAAAATTTGGATCAAGGTTATGAATATTTTGAGAGATTTTAGATAAGGAAGGAGTTAATAAGTAGATAAATTTGATTTTTTTAATAATTTTATTTTTCACCATAATACACTCATTTTATAAAATTTTCAACATTCTCTATTTTAAAATAGGTCAAAACTTTTAGAACAAAGATTTACGGTCAAAGTTGGAACACTGATCCAAGTGGAAATAGGTGGCCACCCACCTATTCCACTGGCTCAAAACAGGGATTTCCACCTTGTTAGTTTTTCTACAGCTTTTCAAGTCCTAAACTTCTAGGGTCGTTTTGAGGCCCTAAACAACGGTTTTTGGGCCTTCCATAGTCACATTGTAGGATTTAACCAGAGAGTGATGGAAAAATGTGTAGTCCTCGTATATACCTTTCAAACGAGCTATCGTGCACCCCAAATGAAGATCGTATGCAAAATTTATGACCTTGGGAAGTTGATGTACCAACTACCTCCATTGGGGCTCGTAAACCTTTTGGCGTTTCATCTTCCAGGGTTAGGGTTTTAGATTTTATTTATGTTAAAAAGGCCTCTAGATCCTCATTGTAATCATAACATCTTCTTGCGAATGAGCATAGCCAACACATGTCTTCTCAGAGATAAGTTGCCACCGTTATAGCAAGTCATTCACTCAGTAACTCTGTAATTTTACAGTTTCTGTACATTATCTCATTAATAAAAATTGTGCATTATTGTATTTCTATGTTTATTACAATAGCCCTATATATTTCATTATTATATCTCTGACTTCATTTCGTCTCAAAATAATTCGGATTAGTGGTATCATAGTGTTGGAAATATGGCTACAGCAAAGATGACGCAGATGATCAAGGTTGTCATTGATGGCAATCGATTGTTTATGAAGAACAGATGCTGAAA
>SNQJ01S0039263.1:68920-100012 GCA_010110895.2 Picea sitchensis
TTAATAACAAATGACTGAAATATGCTTACAGACAGAATGGAAATAAACTAGCTAGGGCGTTGGTAGCTTATCTCTGAGAAGAGATGTGGAGGCTAATGGCCTCTGAACTGTGTTACAATGAGGCTCCCAGGCCTATTATTATTGATAAAAATATGGAAAACCCTAAACATCCAAAGACCTAACCCTAGGAGATGAAATGCCAAGACTATGGGCCCTGTTTGGGTAAGTTGGTACATCAACTTCCCGGGGACGTAACTTTGGCATACAATCTCCGTTTGATGTGTTCCATACCTCGTTAGAAATATATATTCAAGGAATACAAATTTTGGGTGAGCAACATGATCTACGATCCATGTTGCTCTCCGTTTTCCCAAAAAACATCGTTTAAGGCCTCAAAACGGCTCCAGAAGTTCATGACCCAAAAAACTGCTAAAAATAGTAAACTGTGCGGAAAATGAAAAAATGAAAGAAGCAATGGTGGGGGTCCAAGTGGAATAGGTGGGTGACCACCAATATTCACCTAGATCACATCTGAAGAAGGAAGGGTACTCAAAACCCTTCATCGATGCCTCCGGATCCAAAGGTGGAAAGGGAAGAAAAGGGGAGAAATGCACATACTTCCATAAAGGATTCCATCCAGAATCCACATGCATGCAGAAACAAATAGATCTAATGATGAAAATACTTCAGAAAAACAACCTTGGAGATCACATCCCCGAGGGTGCCAAGAAGAAGAATCCAGAAGATTAGAATCCCAAGAAAGGCAATTCTAGCCATGCCTTGATTGCCATCAACTCCTCTCCCAATGCTTGGATCGTAGATTCAGGAGAATCACATCACATGGCTGCCAAAAAATCACTATATTCTTCATTGGATGCATGCAAAGGTCCTCCTATTCCGATGGGGGACAACTCTCCAGTCGAGGTCATCGACAAAGGAATGATTGAACTCACCAATGGAAGATTTGAGAATGTGCTGCACATTCCCAAACTTTCCATCAATCTTCTCTGTGTGTATCATATGACGAATTCCGACATCGGAAAGAAATTCATATTCACACCAAATGAAATGGACATCTATGACATGCAAACCAATTCCAGGGTTTCTACCGGCGATGTAAATCATCAATCTAGATTGTATACATTTTCTGAATTTATTGAACCAGATTCTTCTTTACTGCTTACCCATGCTGATGAAAATAGTAGGATATGACACTAAAGGTTCAAGCATTTGAATTTCAGATATATGCAACAACTTAGCAAGAAAATATTGGTTGATGGTATACCAAACATCCATTTCTCTAAAGGAATCTATGAGGGATGTGTTCTTGGAAAACACCCTGAAGAGAAATTCGACAAAGGAAAGACTCATAGAGATTCCTCTCCTTTAGATCTGATCCATAGTGACCTCATGGGTCCTTTTACGCATCCATCTATAAGAAAATCAAGGTTTTTTCTCATTTTTGTTGATGATTTTTCACGTTTCACATGGATTTACTTTCTCAGGAAAAAATCCGAGGTCTTTCAACACCTCAAATATTTCAAAGCCCTTGTTGAGACATAGTCTGGAAAGAAAATCAAAGTCCTCCGAACTGATAACAAGGGAGAGTATGTCAATCATGAGATCAAAAATATTTTTCATGAGGCAGGGATTCAATTGCAACACACAGTTCCCTATACTCCATAGCAAAACGAAGTTGCTGAGCGGAAAAACATATCTCTAAAAGAGATGGCATCTTGCATGCTACATCCAAAGTCACTACCACAGAGTCTATGGGCCGAAGCAATTAATTGTGCAACCTACATCCAACACATATCTCCCCATAGATCTGTCAAGGATAAGACCCCATACTAGGCTTGGAGCGACCTCAAAATGGAAGTGACCCACTTTCATATTTTCGTTTCACGTGCATGGGCCCAGATTCCATTTGAAAAGAGGAAGGCACTTGATCCATAGAGAATAGAGTGTATCTTTGTTGGATACCCCGACGACGTGAAGGGATAAAAACTCATTGATCTTTCCTTGGATTGACTCATTATTGAGCGAAGTTTCCAATTCGAGGAAAGTGTCTCGCATGTACCTCAACAGCCTCATGCAGACACCTTCATTATTCCACCTGTCCGAGATGATGAAAATGCACATGCCGAATCTTCTTCAAATGATATTTTTGATTCAAAGGATTCAGATGATCCAGATACAGAGTTAGTATAGTCAGATGCATAGTCAGAGCATCCATATGAAGATGCAAAGCCAGAGTAGAGGCCCAAGTGGGCACAAACTACTCTTCAGGATGCAAGGGATCTTGTTGGTGATCCAACCGATACTAGGAGGACTCGATTTGATTTAGAGGAGCCTCCTATTTCACTCACTACCACTGAACCATTTCCCTCTAGGCATATTTTTTTGGTTCAGTCTTCAGATCCATAGTCTTATGGCGAGGCTGCTGGAAATCCCTTTTGGGAATCCGCCATGCAGGATAAGTACAACTCCTTCCTCGAGAAACATAATTGGGATTTGTTCCCCTTCCTTCTAGAAGGAAACATTTCAGATGCAGATGGGTCTACAGGACCAAGAGCACAACAGATGGATAGATTAGCAGATACAAAGCCATGCTTGTTTCCAAAGGCTTTCAACAGGTGCATGACATTGACTATGATGAGACCTTCACTTCAATAGCAAATATGGATTCCATATGTTTGGAACTTTCCATTGTGGTGGCCAAGGGATGGGAAGTCTATCAAATGGACGTGAAGAATGCATTTCTTCACGATGATATCTCCAAGGAGATCTATATGGAGAATCCCTAGGGATTTATGTAGGATTTATCTTTGGTCTGTCGACTGAATAAGTCTCTTTATGGCCTCAAGAAGGCTCTGAGGGCATGCTATGCCAAGATGGAATCCTACCTGTTGTCACATAAATTTGTATGTTGTAAATCAGACCCGAATGTCTACATGATCAGGACGATTGGTTCACTTCTACTATTAGTTAGGTATGTTGATGATTTTCTGATCATCGGTTGCTCGACTTCAATGGTTACGTAGTCAAGAGGATTCTACATGATACGTTTTTGATGACGGGCATGGGTCCGCTACACTTCTTCGTTGGACTCGAGATCAGTCAAGATGCATCATGCATCAAACTGTCTCAGGCTAAGTATGCACAAGATATTTTTGAGAGATTTCACATGACAGACAATAAGTCTCCTCTGACTCCTTTCCTATCATGATTCAAACTTGAGGATGGCAGGGAAACTCCATTGGTTGATAGCACACTGTACAAACAACTAGTGGGGAGCTTGTTGTATCTCACACACTCCAGACCAAAATTCTCCTATGCAGTTGGCACAGTTTCCAGGTTCATGCAGGAGACACATGAGCTACATTAGAAGGTTGCAAAGTGTATCCTTCGATACGTACAGGGCACAATCACCTTTGGGATTCATTATGCAACATAATCTACATTATATCTCATCGGGTTTATTGATTCTGACTCGGGTGGCAATAGCATTGATTGCAAGTCCACATATGGTTACTCACTCAGTCTTAGTTCTGGGCCTATCTATTGGTTGAGCAACAAGTAGGATGCTATTTCTCTTTATTTATCTGAGGCAGAGTACAGAGGGGTAGTTAACATAACCATTCAGGCTATGTGGCTACAACATTTTCTCACTGAGTTCATAATTCAGTTTCATCGACCGATCGTCATCTGGTGTGACAACCAAAGCACTCTGAAGTTCTACAGAGAAGATCCAGTTTAGAGGAAATAGACGAAGCACATCAAGATCCACATGCACTACATACAGGAAAATACACGAGGGGATCATCGACCTACAGTTCTATCCTTTAGAAGAATAGACAGTAGACATCTTCACCAAGACCTTCACTGAGCATAAGTTCCATTCTTTGTGAAGTCGTCTTGGAGTGAAGGACACAATTTCCTAGAAACTATAGTTCTTCTTTATACATACATTGTACCTTGAGGGGGGTTTTTTCCCATGAGGTTTTACCTCTTTCCTCATTTTATTTCAGTGTATCTTTTGTATTTGGGTACCTAACATGGCCTCGTTGTCGGGACCCATTCTTTATTTTCACCATAGTGATTTTCACAGGGGTGTTGGAGTTACTTCACAAACACCTAGGATTTCTTTTTCCTAAGGTTTTTCCTTGTTTATTAGTCATGATTAATGATTATCCAGTCTCCTATATTTTAGGAAGAATGTTCCTCTAGGGAGAATATTCTCTTCAGTTTTCACTTCAGTTTGACTAGTTGAGTGGAGTCTAGATGTTGCGTTGGTTTTGTCACCATGCAACATTGGGATCATCACTAGCTAATGCACATTAGCCTTGGTATCATCACCATACTGGCGCATTACCCATGATTCCCTAATCTCCTCCTCACTTCACTCTATTTCAGTTAGTTAACTGAAGACTGGTAGACTAGTTAACTCAGCTAGGTGGTAGTTCACTCCCGTAATTGCCTGAGAGACTATACTAGGTGGTCGTTTACACCCGTAACTATTGGTGTGTGTCCATATCACTTTATATCACCACTATGGCGCATTGGCTTCTCCTCCAGTGTGTATTGGTTGAGTTATACATAGTATATCATGTGTAAATTATTCATTATTCATTACGGTTAATGATAATTCTTCCATTCTTTATCTCTTTCTTCTTCTTTCTCAATTTCTCTATGCAAATGTGTGTGGTATTTTCTAGCTAGATATATTATGTACAGTTTCAACACATATACAACATCAACAATAATTTGTGGATTTGTAGAAGGTTCTTCCTTAGTTGCATGCAAATGGGCCCTCTTCAAATTTGACGCTTCTTTCAATGAAAAGTTTTCCAGTGAAAGGATTTAGTATCCTATACCCCTTAAAACAATTAGGATATCCCAAAAAAATGAACTCTTGACTTTGGGGTTCCAAATCCCTCCTTTTCTATGAAGGAATATGTGCCCATGCATGAGATCCAAACACCCTAAAGTGATTGAATTATGGTCTGTGACCACTCCAAGCTTCAAATGGAGTGACTCCTTTCAATTCTTTGTGAGGAACTTGGTTCTGAATATAGATTACATAATTGATAGCTTTAGCCTAAATTTTTGGAGAAAGGGACTTGGAATGTAGCATGTATTTTGTAATCTCCTTCAAGGATATGTTCTTCCATTCTATAACTCTATTATGTTGTGGATTATAAGGAATTGTATGCTACAACTAAATACCTTCCTCTACACATAAATTCTGGACATCTTTGTTCACATACTCTCCCCCATTTTCTATATGTAGTGTCTTGACTCCCTTTCCTAGTTTATTCTTTGCAAGAGATTTGAGGTCTCCGAAACACTCAAAAACCTCTGATTCCTATTTGAGGAAGTATACCTAGGTGTACCTGGACCAGTCATCAATGAAGAACTAGTACATTTGGCATAATGTTTGACATTTTCTCAATGAAGTTTCGAAAACTAAACAATGGAATTATGATGAACATGATTATGAAATTTTGTCGGATTCATTTAATCACCACCTTGACCAACATATCCAATTGTTTTGCTTTTGATATAAAAACCTACCACATGGAAATTGTGGAGAGATTTAATCCATCAAACTTTCGTCGAAACCTAGCATCACAACTGCGATGACCATATCTAGCTGTCATGCGTTCGACGAAAAAGGTTTCCATGTTGAATTTTATGGACACATTTGATATGCCAAGTGTTTTTTGCAATAATGACATAGGTGGTGGCCATTACAATATAGTTCATCGATGTTGTGATGATATGGCAACAAAACAGAGACATCGTTGGAGAATTAATGCACTGGAGGAATTTTCTGTTGGATATTCGACAATGAGTAAGGGAATCAGAGTTCCAACGGGATGAAAATAAAGTTCAAAAAATATTAAATTGATTTTGTACACTGAATTCCATGCGCATGATGCATTAGACATAGGTACCCTAATTGGTTTTGAGGCACATGCATTTGTGATGCATGTCATGCTATATACCATATTAAGTGCTTTATTCCACCACTGAAAATTGCCCCTTGTGGCATATGGAGCGACCCTCAATGTGTTAAAATTTAATGAAGTAAATACTAATTTACTTAATGAAGTAAAGTCTAATTTACTTTAGTAAATCCTAGAAAAATTTGAGAGTAAGTACAACTTTGCATTTTTATATTCTAACCATTTATCCTTTTATCAAAGAACAAAGGTAACATTGTATTACACAACATTTCATAGCCTAACTTGGTGCTACGACCAAGGATAATCATCATTGAAATTACGGGTGGAATGGGGATAAATGTCTGCAAGAAGCACATGATACACTTCAAATCATTATAGAATACGACATAGAGATAAATGATGATATGCACCAAAATAATGTGTATCAATGGAGGGATTCAAGCTCAATCTAGGCCACACTTTGTGCACCATGATTTTTTTTGTGGGTTTTGTAATTTCTCATGCATCATTACAAATCCATGCACTATGAATCAATAAAGAAAATCATAGCGGTTTGGAGGATTTCCTCCATGGAAAATTAGTTCCCATAGGAGAGACAATAGAAAAATTTGGAACAATAGGAAGCATGGACTCAACAAAAGAACATGAGCCATAAAGGAAAGGGAAGAAGCCATGTTATGAAACAACACCTTGAGAATTATGAAATGTCAATGAATATAGTCCACTTTGAGGGGAAACCTCCTTTGACAATATATCCAATTCAAAAGACAAGAAAGATGATCCTAAGACTAGGTCTCCTTGGTATATATATGGGAGACAATGACTACAATTATAATAAAAGGGTACAATAAAAGGTTCTATATGACCTAATAATATAAAAAATAAACTAATAATGAATTCTTATTAGGGCCTTAACATATTCCCCTTATTTAAAAAATATTTTCCCTCAAATCTTGTAATTGAGGGCGTTTCTTCACAAACTGATCATTTTCCCATGTAGCTTGTTCTAGAGACATATTCTTCCACTTGATTAGGTACTCCATAATGGTTCTATTATGAGGATATAGAGATTCATAATAGAGAACGTTGGTGAATAGTATTTTTGGGTTTAAGGATCAACTCCCCTTCTTCATCTAATTTTGGAAGTTCTATTTGCACTGGCATAGTTTGTCTCAAATCCTTTTTTAGGAAAGATACATGAAAAACATTATGAATGAGAGAAGAAGGAAAATCTCACTTGTATGCCACTTGTCTAATCCAACAAATAATCTTGTATAATCTATAAAATTTTGGATCTAATTTCTAATTCTTCTTTTGCCTGAGTGCGGATTGCTTGTAAGCTAGTAGTCTAAAAAATACCCATTCACCCTCAAATTGTTTTTCACTTCGATGTTGATCTACTTGTTGTTTCATCCTATTTTGCACCATTTGAAGGTTTTCCTTAATAATTGTCAAATTTTCTTTAGTATTCTCCATATGTGACTCTATTTCTTGTACTTTGGACTTATCTTGCAAAACGTATGACATACTAGGAGATATATATCCATAAAGGGCCTCGAATGGGGACATTTTAACATATGTGTGATAGGTATTATTATTCCACCATTATTCTAGAGAAGTCACTTCATCCATTGATATTGCTTGTTGGAAGAATAAAATCATATATAACCCTCTAAACATTTGTTAACTATTTCTGTTTGATCATCTGCTTGTGGATGACATGTTGAACTCATAGCTAGTGTTGTTCCACCCACCTTCCATAATTATTTCCAAAAATCTCCTGGGAATTTTGGATCTCTGACACTTATTGTTACTTTAGGAAGACCATGAATTCTATGAGTTTACTTCATGAACACTTCTACCACTTGGATTTATATATATGTACTTTGAATTCCACAAAAATGTGCATATTTTGTGAGTCTATCAATGACCACAAAAATGACATTTGTACTTTCATATTTTGGTAACTCTATAATGATGCCCATTGATATCTCTTCCCATATTTGATTAGGTATGTGTAATGGCTGAAGTAACCCTAGAGATTTTACTATGTCTCCTTTATTTATTTGGAAAACATGACATTCTCTTACAACTTTTTGAATATGTTTCTTCATTCCTTCCCAAAATAAATATTTTTTGATCCTTTGATATGTTTTAAGCAACCCTGCATGTCCTTCTATTGGAGAGTCATGGGACTCCCTTAATATTTTTTTCTTCAAATTTTATTAAGGAAATACAAATATTCCACCCTTCTACCAAAGTGTATCTCCCTTCCACTCCCAATGTGATGCAGGAGCATCTCCTGAGACAAGCGAGCCAGCGCAGAAGGTAAAGGGTAGCTGGGCACACACCAGCACAAATTTTTGTTTTTTTCCTTGAAGTTGATGCGCCAACACATAAATGAGATCATTTAATGAAGGCGCCATGGTATAATGTAATCAGGCCTTGAGAGCCCCACTCTCGTCTGAAGTAGATGGAGGCATTTATAATAGTTATTGCAAGTAGGTAGAATTTAATATTTGATTAGACAGTTTTAGAGTCCAAGAGGGAAAACGGATATAGACACCCTCATTTTGCATTGTAACATAGTTCAGGAAAAGTTAGAAGCATTGGAGAATAGAGAAGAGAAGAAGAGAATTGTGTGTAGAAACACCCATGTACAGTCATTTGGATTAATAGAAGAGTTTAATTCAAATTCATGGAGCTGTGTCTATTCTCTGTGTATGTGTGTTGAGTGATATGTTTATGAGTATTTACTTCCTGTTATGCATTTTCTATTATGCTGTGTACACGATTTCATGTGTTGAGATTGAAATCTGAAAGGAAGTAGAAAGAATGAGTTTCAATTGCTTCTCTATCTGAGCAAGGATTCCTGCAAGGAGTGCAGCTGAAGTCGTCCACAAGGAGTGCGTTGACAAAGGGCTCAAATAGTTTAACTCTTGTTCTCAGAGGTGAGAATTGAGAAATACGAGCCGTGCAAGGAGTGTGCAGGCTAAGGAGAGTCTCAGTCATGAAACTGAGCAAGGTATCGAAGGACTGCTACTGCAGGTGTGCGCAGAGTCGAAAGAACTCAACACTTAGAAGTGTTCGAGGATTTGCTGCAAGGAGTGCGTGAAAGAGTCTTCATGGAGACTCAGAAGTGTGAGAAATATCAGGAGGAACAAGGCTTTCAAATCCATCGAGAAGAAGCACAGAGAGTCTGTGCATAAAGTGATTGGATAGGTGCTGCAAAGTTACGTGCAGAAGGACCAGTTTTCATAGAGAAATACTGGGTTCACTCGTAGAATATATCCAAGAGGAAGGTGGACGGTTAGGATCTTGCAGAGGAGATTGGAAAAATCTCGTCAGCCGTTGGATCTACCAAAGAAGTAAGGAGGTTACAGTCGCATTCAGAGTTCAAACTCCAGGGGTGGTCAGCCGTTGGATCTTGGATCAGTTACCCTTCAGTTGTCGGATCTGACAGGAGTTGCACGAGGGTTACCATCGGGATTCAAAGGATCGGTAGATCAGTGGTCGAGTGTTCTTCGACATTTGAAACCCCGAAAACCCGGGAAGATAGGGATCGTCTGTTTGTGGGACGTGTGGAGGAGATTGAAGGCATCGGGATATCCGGCATCGGGGAATCAGAGTTCCTGAGGACAGGAAAGTTGGAACATTACAAGTCCCGAAATCCAGGAGAAATAGGGACCGTTTATTAGAAAGGACGTGTGGAAGAAATCGATGTCATCGGGAAAAGTCCCGACAAGGAGTCATCCATCGGTGTTTGGGGCCATCGGGATATCGGGGTTCCTGGTGACAAAGTGTTTATGCACATTGGTTTGGCGAACCGCGAAATCCCAATGAGGAGGAAAGAAAAATTGTGCGACCAGCTGTCAGCACGTCAGAAAGGAGGAAGGCGCCGTAGTGGAAGCCAGTTGTCAGCCTGACGGAGAATCGGTGTTTGAGGAATCGGGAAACCCACAAGTAAGTGTTTCGCAGCATTTGAAATCCCATAGCCCCGACGAGGGTAAGACTATGGTCACGGGTTAACGGTCATATGGGCCAAGGCCTATAGCCAGGAGGGCTAGCGGGGAAAAGGCGCGTCAGGGTTCGAGAAATTGCAAATCCTGAGGGCGAGTGCACTTTGGTATTAGAAGTCCTGAAACCCCGATGGGAGTTATAGCTGCGGTCGTATAAGGAGAGGTCACGTGAATCAAGCGTTTATCCTGGAGGCTAACAGAGGTTGGAAGCACATCGGGATTTTGAAGTCTAAAAACCCCGACATAAGGGATATAAGGCTGAGGTCTTATAGAGAGTGGTCGTGTGGACTGAAGGCTTAGCTAGGTGGGGCTAAGGCAACAAAGGAGTGCATCGGAGATCAGGGATCAGTGATCCAAGTTTCCAGAACATCCCAGGTGTCAAGATCCTGATAACGGGAATCCCGATCACAAAGGAAAGAGGACAACATTGATTTCCCGATCGTTAAGGGAGGTCATTTTGGAGAGTTGTTGTGGGTGTGGAAAATTCCCGATAGGGAATCAGAAGAGCTTTTCAGTTCTTTGGGCCGAGTAAGAAGAAAAGGTCCTGTGAGCGGACGTGCATGGGTGGCGCGACTGCGTCACAATGTTCCATAGAGTTCATCCCTTTCTTTATCCATTATATTTTTTGTTTAGTACTACTGTCATTTTTCCATTTATGGTGAGCATATTCTAGCCTCACATGAATAGAATATGTAATAGAAAATAATCTCGAGGCTTCTCCTATTCTAGAAAGAGCATCTACTACTACATGGTCCTTTCCCATTTTGTAGATACTTTCAAAATCCAACCCTTGCATTTTTTCTACCCATTTTTGTTTGTCTTCTGATGATAATATTTTCTCCAAAAACTACTTAGGCTATCATGGTCTATCTTGACTTTAAAGTTCCTCGCAATGAGATATTGTCACCATTTTTTTATTGCATGTAGAATTGCTTCCATTTATTTTTCATATGTAGATTTCACCAAATCTTTTCCCTTAAATTGTTTTCTTTCAAAATCCAATGGTCTCCCTTCTTGTGTCAATACTGCTCCCATTCCTAGTTCTGATGCGTCATATTCTACTATGAACATTTTACAAAAATAAGGTGTTTCTAATACTAGTGTAGAAGACATGGTATCCTCTAAGAAAGATAATACCAAAGTATTCTTATCATTCCATACCGATGAATTTTTCTTCAAGAGAGATGTGAGTGGACCTGCAATGTGTTCATAATTCTTAACAAATTTTTGATAAAATCCTATAAGACCCAAAAATACTCTAAGACCCTTGATTTTCTTAGGAGTAGACCATTTTGTAATATCTTGGATCTTTTGAGAGTCCACCTTAATCCATTCCCTTGAAACAACATGACCCAAATATTATACCTATTGTTTCCAAAAAGAACATTTGGATCCTTTTACATAAAATTGATTGTTATCAAGAATCTGTGGGACTTTATCCACATTTTTAATATGGTCTTCCCACGATTTGCTATAGATAAGTATATCATCAAAGAAAACAAAAAAAAAACTTTCTAAGATGGGGTAAATTTTTTTTGTTCGTAAGACTTTGAAAAGTTGAAGGAGCATTAGTCAACCCAAAAGGTATGACCAAGAACTCATACTGCCCATGAGTTATAAAAGCTATTTTGAGAATGTCATACTTTCTTAATATGATATGATGGTATCCTAATTTAAGATCCAACTTTGTAAAATAAGCCACTCCATGTGATCCAGGAGGATCCATAATGCTCAAAAAATGATCTTCTCAAATGCTAATGGAAATAACTTCACTGCATAGGTCTCGACGAGAGATTTCCAACAACATGTAAATCACCTCAAACAAACATCATATGAGGAAGTCATGGCTTTTCAAAGTTTTGGAAAAAAATGAGAAAAAATAAAAATGGGCGTGCCACGTGGTAGGCCCATAGGATGACACATGGCCATCCATACAAATGACAGGGCACAAAGTGAGGTCATGATGATGTTAGCATTCTAACGTGGAAACACAAGAGGATGAAACGTGTCACTTATTTTTTGTGTTTTCAACACCTAGTTGGACTAATAAAAAGTTTCCATGTGTCATCCATACAATGATGTGGAATCCATACAATGCACGTGACACCACTGAAAGGGTGACACATGGAATTCCATACAGTGACATGGCATCCATGTGGCAGATCCATACAAGTACAATTAGGTGATGATGAGATGGCAGTCGACGCAGGAAGGATGACTGTACAACAGGTGGACCAACCAGAGGTATAGGTACATGCGACAGGTGTCTGGATGCTGAGATGGCAGCTAACGCAGGAAGGAAGACTGTACAATAGGTGGACCAACCAGAGAGTGCCATATGGAACTCTTCGATTGGCCAATATTGGCTAAGGAGAATAAAAAATGGTTGGGCTCAACAAGGTTTGAGCCCTCGACCTCCTCAGGAATATTCCAATGCCTTAACAATATACTCCTACCAATGCACCAACCATATGGTTTATTAAACCAAACAATAATATTTATATTTAATTTTAATTAAATGTTCTGGGAATATAATGGAGCAGGTACGAGTTCAACCCCCAGCCTCCACTATATTAAGCTACACGTCGAGCATTGTACAAAGATCATAGAATTGAATGAAAAAGGATGACATGAATCCCAAGGTGGGATTTTGGAAAAGTACAATATTTGTACTATTGTCTTGAAGTGTGTGCCAAGGAGGGTCTTTGGGCACCTATTTAGAACATAGTCGAGTTTATACTCATTCTTCTCAGAATTTTGAGAGGAATTCAATGGTGACCTTTGTTGCTAGGGTATTCATATGCCAAGAATCTGGATGGGGTTCAATTTGGTTATGATCGAAGGCTCATGTGTCAATAATATGGATTGGGCTCGTTTTGACAATGAAATTTTGTGCAAGAACTCAGAGCAAGTTCATTTTGTATGAGCATGGTATATTCACGCTAGGAATTTAGAGTGGATTCATTTTCATTATGGTTCATGCCAAGAAATCAGATTGAGTTCATTTTGGTCTCGATTTGTGTGTCAATAACTCACTACTATTTTGGTTTGGTACTATTTTTTATCCTTGGGACTCTTTGAGAAAAGTATAGGGTGTTTACAGTCAAAAGTTTTGGTTTTTCGAGGCGGGGCCGATTTTGACAATTATACTTGTGTTTGAAAAACAAATCAGAAGGTCATTGTAAAATAATCATATTTGAGCATTAATAAAGCGATCTCACTATTTGGAAGTGTACCCAGAGACATAGCCCAAGATGGGTGAACTTCGTTATCAAGTTGTGTAGTGAGCCTTGTTATTTTCTGTCTCTATTTCTCTCTATTTTGTCATTCTTATTTCGACAAGTTATTATCAATTAATGAAGTTTATGGATAAATAAGAATTTTCACATTTTATTTTTCAAATAGTCATAACGATCTTAATTTCCCAAATTTGGTCGAACGTTTAATGTCCTCTTAAGAACTAATTGATATATAAGGATTTTTGGATCAAGTTGGTATCAGAGCTAGTTTGATGTGTATTTGCAAGTGAATGCTTACGAGGTCCAAACTAAAGCTTGGTGAAGGATCATTTGAAGAGTACATTCCATAGATTGGTTCGAGGCATGCTTTTTGAAAGAAATAAATGGCTTCAAACAAAAGACAAAGATTCTTCTAATCCAAATCCTTTCAGCACTAGAGAGGCATTCTTTTCCTTTCTCACGGAAATGAAGGTCATGGCAGAAGAAATGCATGAATATCGAAATAAGGCCAAGGGAATTGGTGGTAAAGGCAAAGAAAAGTCACATAACTTCGAGAAGTAGTGAAATAAGCCAAATAACTTCGAGAAGCAATCGAAGGGAAAAGAAGAAGAGAAGCCTACATGTTCTCATTGCAAGAAGAAAGGATGTGAGGAGGAAAAGTGTTGCATCTAGAGAGGATACCAAAGAAGTTCAAGGACAAGGGTAAACAAAAGGCCATAACCATAGTTTAGGATCTTGGATCAGATTCTAAAGTTACAAATATGGGCATTAAAGGTATATTTTATGTTGCTAGTTCTATTTCACAAACTTCTTCTTCGAAGGATAATGTAATCAATGATGGAAGGCAAAGAAATGAATCATTTAATTTACGAGTTAACTCAAAGGAAACTAATATTGATACACTTGTTGATTGTGGATCACAAGTAAATATTATTTCAGAGCAAGTTGTTAAGAATTTGGGATTGGAAACTAGGCCTCATCCGAGATCGTATCCTTTGGGTTGGATTTGTGATAATGCTCAGTTACAATTAACTAAGCAATGTAAGCTATGATTTACGATCACATCCAGTTTCATTGACGAGGTAGAGTTAGACATGGTTCCACTTGATATTTGTAGGACGTTTTTAGGAATTCCATACTCGTATGACAAGAAGGCCATTTTCTACATGGAATAGAAAAAGTATCCACTTTTCAAGGATGGGATTGAGTTCATTATGAGAGCTCATGAGATGAATATGAATTTGACAATTGTCACTACAGGGCACTTGAAAATGCTAGTTAATGCTAGTATCTAGGATTCAGGTTTACAACCTACAGTTGGAAGTAAAGAAGATCCTTTGGTTGATGTTGTTCTTGTTAAGAAGGGAAAATATGTTGATGGTTCATTCTCTTTTGAATCTGTATATTCATTTTTGTTGTTACGTTTATTACTAATTAGTGGAGTATGTTTAGTAGCTGCAACAATGCATGACAAAGTTTGTGAATTTAAGAGAATGATTAACTTGGTCAAAATTGTTGTTTCAGTGTTTGTTATTATTGTGATGAGTCAGGTTCTCATTATCCAAGCAAGATGGATGGATGATACTATACAAGTGAGGTGACAATACCCTCACTTCATTTATGAACAATCCATACTTTTGGAGGTCCAAAAATTCTTCAATGCAGAGGTGTGATCTAGGATGATCTAGAACGCTAAAAAATTGATCTTCTCAAATGCTAATGAAAATGAATTAATTGTGTAGAGATCAACGAGATATTTACAACAATGCATAAATCACCTCAAACAAACATCATATGAGGAAGTTATGGATTTTCAAAGTTTAGGTAAAAACAAGAGAAAAAGGAAAAATGGGGGTGCCATGTGGCAGTCCCATAGGCTGACACAAGGCCATTCATACAACTGATAGGGCACACAATGAAATCATGATGACGTTACCATGATGACATGGAAGCATGAATGGATGACACATGTCACTCAGTTTTATCATTTTTGACACACAATTGGACCAGTAAAAAGTTGCCAATTGTCATCCATACGATGACGTGGCATTCGTACAATCAACGTGGCACTAGTGAAAGAGTGACACATGGTAGGCCATATATGACGTGGCGATCGGGTGGCATATCCATATAGGTGCAATTAGGTGATGATGTGGAATCCATACACTGACTTGGAAAACAAGTGGTAGGTGACTGGATGTTGAGTTGGCAGCTGACGCAAGAAGGTTGATTGTACAACACGTGGACCAATCAGAGAGTGCCACATTTATTGACCAATATTGGATAAGGAGAATATAAAATGGTTGGGATCAAAAAGTTTTGAACCCCTAACCTCCTCGAGAATATTCCTAGAATATTCCAACGCCTTAACAATATACTCCTACCAATGCACTAACCATATGGTTTTTTAAACCAAACACGAATATTATATTTAATTTTAATTAAATGTTTCAAGAATATAGTGGAGCGGGTACGGGTTTGACCCCTGACCTCCACTATATTAAGCTACACACCCAACATTGTACGTAGAGCATGGAATTTCCTGCAGAAGGATGGCACAAATCCCAAGGTGGGATTTTGAACAAGTACATGAGTTGTACTATTGTCTCAAATTTCATGCCAAGGACGGTATTTGGGTGCATGTTCATAACATAGTCGAGTTGATACTCATTCTTCTCAGAATTTGGAGAAGACTTCAATGGTGACCTCTATTTCTGGGGTATTCATATGCCAATAATATGAATGGGGTTCATTTTGGTTATGATCGAAGGCTCGTGTGTCAAGAATATGGATTGGGTTTGTTTTGACAATGGAAGTTCATGCAAGAATTGAGAGTGAGTTCATTTTGTATGAGCATGGTATATTCATTCCAGTAATTTAGAGCGGATTCGGTGTGCTTATGGTCATGCCAATAACTAGGATTGAGTTCATTTTGGTTTCGATTTGTGTGCCAAGAAGTCGCTATTTTTTTGGTTTGATACTGTTTTTGAGCCTTGGGACTCTTTGGTTTGGGACTGTTTTTGAGCTCCAGGTAAAAGCACATGGAAGAGAATGAGGTTTGAGATTGGATTGAGACCCAAAGGAGATATCAGTCGTCGATTTAAGAGGATACATGGCAGTTATCAGTATGGACATCTAGCACACTCATCGGTCATGACACGTGGCACCTACTCAACAGTGACACGTGGCACTCAGTCTAGGTAGCCGTGGGCATATCATTCGTTTCTTTCTTAGTGACACATTTCACTTCTCTTTCATGACACATCAGCATAGCAACGATAGGTCATCCTCCGGGAGGTGTTATTGTTCAACGTCAAGAGTAGTGTCCCCCTCCCCCAGGGCACATTTTGGTGGATTATAAAGTTGGTGGGCGGTTAAGATTGGAAGTAGCGCTAAATCTAGTAGGTGTGCCTAGATTGCAGACTGCGTCTAGATTAACGACCATGCTTCATTGCGGGGAAGCAACTTGCTTGATCGATAAAATTATTGAGTGGTCCCACAATTGAAACCATGGTAGGGCTAAAGTGCTACATGGCGAAAGGTGGTCTATTGCGGGTTCAAAACTGGTCTGAACCCATACCACTTTCGAGCAGCCCCACAATCACATGTTTATATAACATCCTATCCAAGAGCACCATGTGGCTGCCCCATGAGAATTTAATCTCATTGATTCCCCGAGAAAAGACAATTAATGAAAATAAAGCCAGTAGTTGAAACCTCGGGTCAATCCATAAATGGAAGGCATGGAAGGTCCGACCGTGGGGAATGAACCGTCAGCCCATGGTACCATTGTGGGAAGATTTCCCTACAAAATCCATGCCAATATGATCTCGTGTCTGATAGAGGGATACATGCATAATCTGACAGAAGACTGCCCAGACACAATGCTTTGAATGTAGTGATCAGATCACACTCCTGGTAGTGGTGAATTGTTCTGAGTATAAATAAGTAGTTTTGATATTTTGTTAAGGTTGTCAACTAGTTGAGAAGAGCACCCTATTTTATAATGTTTTGATGCTAAAAATATTCTCTGGTTATCTATCAAGTTTGAGACTTTCATGTTAATAGAACTCAACTTCTTTTCATTTCTCTATAAAAACTATGCTAAAACACTCGGGCATGGAGGATCCAGTCAAGGGTTGTTATGCGGTTGTGATGTAGGTTTGATTACAGTGGTATCATGACTAGTTTTAGTCAGCTCCCTCATTATATTTTTCCCTCTTACACTGAATGGATGGGGCATGGAGGATCCAGTCAATTTGTTATAGTTGCATGGTGATGTAGGTTTATTCATTGTGTTGTTTTGACTGTGTTGTTTGGACATATTTCAGTGTCTAAAGATTGAAATCAAGAGTGATATCGAGTCTGATTGTTTCTTCTCCAAGCTGCTTGAAATCCGGATTCCCATAAAAGTCTTGTTCACCTTCCTCACTAAGTCTTCCCTATGCTCACACTTAAACTCAACTCACTGACTGAAGTTAATGTGGCCCTCACTTCCCTGTCCATTTCTTGTCCATTTTTGTGTTGAACATCATTCATATATTGAGTTTTTTCCATTGACCTCTGCTCATATAAAACCAACATCCACCAAAAAATATGATGGGTACTGGGCTTATCCTCCCACAATTTGAGGGTGACTCTTAGTGCTAACATTCCTGGTGTCGTTGTCGGGGAACGAATTGAAGACATTTCCATGGGTAAGAACGACAATGAGCTTCTGATTCTGAAGGTGCATTAGACATCAGAACCATTGAATACTGCAACGTGCACTTGGCGACTCTACAATTGAAGACTCCACTGGGGAGGATCCCATTGAAAGAAACATGACCATACCGAAGGGGAAGACTAGGTATCAGTTGATGAACTTTATTCATGAAATTGTGTTCTTGTTTATCACCTCATTTCTCTCTTTCCCTTCACATATAAAGAGGATTATCCTCTACTTTGTCTATTCATATGATAATATGCCTTCCTTTATTTATCCATCCTTGTAAGAAGAAAACATTCCCTCTTCTTGTGTTGTAGATACCGATATCGTGTCTTCACCTCTGCCTATGCATAAAAGTGAGATCTGTATTGTATATCCTCTTGAAATTGATCACCCTTGTAGCCCTGAGGAGGTTGAAAATAATTCACAGTCTTCTCAATATTGTTACCCTCTGTTATTCCTGTTGAGCCTTGCCATCAACTCGTTAATCCTCATGATCAACCCACTTCTTTTCAAATTAAAATCATAAATAATTTGTTTAAAAATTTAAGGCTGCCACATGACCTTCATCCTTATCCTCATTATTCCTTTGAGTATCTTGGTTTTCTGGAGAGGATCATATTACAACTGAGAGGCATTTGGAGGCCTTTGAGAGCTTTGTCGATCAGTTTGAGATTGTTCATGATGATGTTGCAATGAGTTTGTTCTTACAATCCTTGTCTGGAGATGTTGTTGTGTGGTTTAGATGTCTGGAAGCCGGTTCTATTGGCTCCTGGACCGAGCTATGGCATGCATTTTTAAAGTGTTTGGGTGAGAACAAGTCCCTTGGTCAATATTGGTTCAAGTTTAATGCCTTGAGGAGAGGGGAAGAGGAATCCTTGGTTGTCTTCAACATTAGGTTTTACAGTGTTTATCATAGTATGCCTATGGAGATCAGACCCACATCGACTGCTGCCATTGTGTACTATGTCATGGCTTAACATCCAGAGCTAGTCCTTCTCCTGAGAGAGAGGAAATATTCATCATTAAGACACCTGTTTGAAGATGTTGAAGAATTCGAAGAGAACATCAGGGCTAGCAAGGGGGTTCATATGCAAGAAGATCTTTAAAAATTCCATGTGCCTAAGGAAGAGGACTATCAATATGTTTTAGATTCTGAGAAAGAAGATAGTAATTATGAATCAGAGATGGAACAACAACAAGGAAAAAAGACTGCAGCTACTGATGATCAAGAGTTGTTTTCGAAGGAGCAGGGAGGTTTAGCAGAGAGGAATTTACAGAGGAGCAATGTGGTCTTCTAAAGTAGCCATGATTATGTCATGATTCATGATCCTATGGCTATACACATGGAATCATATGTTTCAGATTTTGAGGATTTCCAAGAGCATACCACAGATCCTTTTCCTTTATACATTGAGGAAAAACATTGTGTGGAAATCCACCATTCTGTGCCTACATAAGACAAAGGGCAGAACTTTCCCATGTTTCTTGTTTATGATGATTATGATTCTGATCCTTGGGAGAGACATGAAGAAGAAGAGGGAGAACCAAATGTGTAGTTCAAATCCTACCTAGAGCATGCAAATGAGAAACCATCACCAGGGATCAGTCAGCCTACATCAACCGTTTGTTCACCCATGATTTCCAGAGACATTCAACCATGTGTGAGAAGATGTAAGACAGAGCATGTTTTCTATCACCAGCCCAATGTATTTTGTCATTTGATTTATGAATTTGTAAGGGAGTAAATGGAGTTACATTTCCTTCATGTCTTGGAGCCACTCAACTTTCTCCTGACTTCAACACTGAGAGGAGAGATGAAAAGCGTAATCATTTTGTTGTCACAGTTGCATTGTTTTTATTTTATCAGTGACAGAGTAAATGAGTTTTTATCTAGGGAGTTGCTTGAATGACTATGGTGTAAGTTTTATTTCACCTAGCGCTTTGTAAAAATCAATTAGTTGAGGAATGTAAATAAATAAGCTCCTCTTGGAGCCCATGTATTTTTCTTTCATTTTTAGGATAGTGTGCTTCTCCGCCTTTAATCCTCACTAGGATGTTTTTTGAGCATGAGTCCATAGCCCAATGCATAAGGTGACTGAAACTACTTGTTCTTGGCAGCTCATAGGGAGCATGCCATCCCCTGTGGAGCCAAATGTTATCACATGTAGTTGTCAAGGGCAGTAGGTTGCCCAAGTTCACGGCCTACACAAGAAACGTCAAAGTGCAACGTTCAGAGAAATCCATTTCGGGCTCGAAATGCAAGCAACAGACGAGATGAACTTCAACGACGGACATTACTGAGAATATCAGATCGGTGATTCGGAGGAATCAGGGGTTCGAAATATTGTTAAAGTTGTTTTTCAAAGGTATGAAGTCTTGAAACCCAAAGTGAGAATTAGTCGTTCGATCTTGAGGGTGACAGGTGGCAGTCGATCCAAGCATTCAGGGAAATGAGATTTGGGAGTTTCGAAATGAGAAGTGCATTAAAATTCCAAAGAGCCGAAGCTCGAACTCCTGAAGCAATCGTGGACCATTGATCTCAAAATCAGCAAGGATCCATTGATATAGAGACAGTGCCTCCCAATGTCCCGAAGGCCCGAAGTGCCGAGTGCCCGAAGCACCCGAAATCCCGAAGACCCGAAACATCCAAAGCCTGAAGGCCCATAGTAAGTATCATCCAGTTGATTCCAATGGAGAAATGACGTAAGATCTAGAGCTCCCAAGGAAAGTGAAGGGGAAAAAGAGAGATTTGAGTTTTGATTTTCTTGAAGCCCGGAGATCCGAATGGATATTAGCCATTGATCTAGGAGCCACACGCCGCTAGATTCTTAGCTCGAGGTAAAAGTGCATGGAAGAGGATGAGGTTTGAGATGGTATTTTCCTGGAGTCCGGAGGCCCGAAGGAGATCTTAGCCGTCGATTTAAGAGGATACGTGGAAGTTATCAGTATAGACATCTGGCACACCTGGCAGTTGTGACACCTGGAACCTACTTGGTAGTGACATGTGGCACTCAGTCCAGGCAGCCGTGGGCATATCATTCACTTCTTTCTTAGTAACATGTGTCACTTCTCTTTCATGACACGTCAACATATCAGTGACATGTCATCCTCCGAAAGGTGCTATTGTTTAACATCAAGAGTAGTGTCCTCGTACCCCAGGGCATAGTTTGGTGGATTCTAAAGTTGGTAGGTAGTTAAGCTTGGAAGTACCACTAAATCTAGCAGGTGCGCCCAGATTGAAGACCACATCTAGATTAACGACCATGCTTGATTTCGGGGATGCAACTTGCTCGATAGATAAAATTATTGAGCGGTCCCACAATTGAAACCATGGTAGGGAGAAAGTGCTATGTGGTGAGAGGAGGTGGATTGGAGGCCCAAAAGTGGTCTGAACCCATACCACTTTTGAGCAGCCCCACAATAACATGTTTATATAACATCCTATCCAAGAGGACCATGTGGCCGCCCCTTGAGCATTTAATCTTGTTGATTCCTCGAGAAAAGTAAGTTAATGAAAATAGAGTTGATAGTTGAAACCTTGGGTCAATCCATAAATGGAAGGCATGGAAGGTCCAGCCATGGGGACTGAACCGTCAGCCCGTGGTACCCCTATGGGAATATTTCCCTACAAAATCCATGCCGAGATGAGCTCGCCTTTGACAGAGGGATACATGCATAGTCTGACAGAAGACTGCCTAGATGCAATGCTTTGAATGTAGTGATGAGATCACACTCCTGGTAGTGGTGAATTGTTCTGAGTATAAATAAGTAGTTTTGATATTCTGTTAAGGTCGTAAACTGGTTAAGCAGAGCTCCCTATTTTGTAATGTTTTGATGCCAAAACTGTTCTCTAGTTATTTATCAAATTTGAGACTTTCATGTTAATAGAAGTCAATGGAGGATCCAGTCGAGGGTTGTTATGCTATTGTAATGTAGGTTCGATTACAGTGGTATCGTGACTAGTTTTAGAACACTCCCTTGTTATCTTTTTCCCTCTTACACTGAATGGCTCGAGCATGGAGGATCCAGTCGAGTTGTTGTAGCTGCATGGTGATGTAGGTTTGATCATTGTGCTATTGTGACTATGTTGTTTGGACATATTTCAGTGTCTGAATCTTGAACTCAAGAGTGATCTCGAGTATGATTTTTTCTTCTCCAAGCTTCTTGAAAGTTGGATGCCCATAGTAGTCTCGTTCACCTTCCTCACTAACTCTTCCATCTTCTCACACTTAAACTCAACTCACTGAATGAAGTTAATGTGTCCCTCACTTCCCTGTGCATTTCTTGTCCAGTTTTGTGTTGAACATCATTCATATATTTAGTTTTTTCCATTAAACTCCACTCATATAAAAACAACATCCACCAAAAACTCTGATGGGTACTGGGCTTATGCTCCCACAATTTGAGGGTGACTCTCAGTGCTAACAGGAGAAATGGAGGAAGATGAAAAGTTTAGGGTCAATAAATTTAGCGGCCAAAACTACTAGTTATGGAAGATTCAGATGGGAGATTATTTATATTAGAAGGATCTATTCCTACCATTGAGTAGAATAACAAAGAAGTCGACAACCATGAAGGAAGAAGAATGGGAGGTTCTTGACAGAAAGGCACTAGGAATGATACGATTGATCTTGGAAATGTTAGTGGCTTTCAATATTTCAAAAGAAAAGAAAATGAAGGAGATGATGGACACATTGGCTAAACTATATGAAAAACCCTCGGGTTCCAATAAGTTATTTCTAATGAAGTGATTATTTAATATGAATATGTCATAAGGTGGGTTTGTTGCAGATCATTTAAATGAATTTAATATGGTTACTAATCAACTAAGTTATGTAAAAGTGGACTTTGATGATGAGTTCAGGGCTCTTCTAATCTTGTTCTCATTGCTAGAAATCTTGAACAACTTGGTCATGGTTGTAAGTAACTCTGTATCTGGTTCAGATACTCTAAAAATCGATGATGTTGTTGGTGTTATTCTTAGTGAGGAAATGCAATGGAAAATAACATGTGAGAGATCAGGTAATGAGTTAAACATGGAGAACATGGGAAGAAAAAAGGATAGCGGAAAGGGCTCATGGAACCGTGGGAATTCTAGGAAGGGCAGATCCAAATCCAAAATAGGAAAGATAGAGTGCTAGAATTTTGGGAAGAAAGGACATCTGAAGAAAGACTACAAAGCTCCAAAGAAACAAAGAGATGGACAACAAGAGAAAAATCAAGAAGCAAATGTAACAGGTGATGTGTTACAATATGCTTTGATTCTTTTTGTAAATGATATTTCTAAGTCTTGGGTAGTATATTTGGGGGCTTCATTTCATGCCACACCCGATAAGAAACATTTTCTAGATTATGTTCAAGGTGATTTTGAATAGGTTCATTTGGGTGATGGTGCACCTCAAAAAATTGTTGGAATGTGTAAGGCAAAATTAAAGAAAAAGAATGGAAACCAATGGTTATTGAAAGATGTAAGACATGTACCAGATCTAAGGACAATTCTAATTTCAACAGGGTAGTTGGCAAGTGAAGGTTGTATATCTATATTTACAAATAAGGCATGGAAGGTCACCAAAGGATCACTAGTGATAGAAAAATGAGAGAAGGTAGGTAGATTGTATTTATGTACTGGTAATACTGATTCTTCTATCTATTTAGCTTCTACATAAGTGGATACATCACAGCGGAATCATAGGCTTGGACACATGAGTGAGAAGGGGATGCAAATACTTCACAAAATAATTTTGTTTCCAGATCTTAAAAAAATTGATTTGGATTTATGTTAGCATTGTGATTATGGAAAATACCACTGCCTTGTAAGATATACCACTGACAGAACAAGGTTATAGAATGGAATCTATATTATTTTACTATTGCATGTAGATGACATGCTTGTTTCAGGGTCTAATATGCATGACATAAATGTGCTCAAGAATAAATTAGCTAATTCATTTGCGATGAAGGATTTGGGTGCTGTAAAGAAAATCCTTGGTATGAGAATAACAATAGATAGGGAAAATTGCAAATTGACATTGTCTCAGGGTGAGTACATAGAGAAGGTGCTGGACAGGTTTAGAATGCAGAATGCAAAACCAGTTAGTAATAGTACACCTTTGGACAACCATTTCAAATTAACTAAGGAAATGTGCCCCAAGACAAGGAGGAGATAGAATACATGTCCATGGTCCCTTATTCATCAACAATTGGTAGCTTGATATATGCGATGGTTTTCACAAGACCAGATATTGCACATGCTGTGGGAGTTGTGAGAAAGTATATGAAAAATCTAGGTAAATAACATTGGGAGGTAGTAAAGTGGATTCTTAGGTATTTGAGAGGTACTCCTACTCATGCATTATGTTTTGGAGGTTCATACACTATTCTAAAGGGATATGTTGATTTAGATATGGCAGGTGATAAAGATAGTAGGAGGAGAAACATAGGGTATGTTTTTACTGTAGGTGGAACAACGGTAAGTTGGATTTCAAAACTGCAAAAGGTTGTTGTAGTTTCAACAACAAAAGCAGAGTATGTTGCTGCTACAGAGGCTATTAAAGAGATGATTTGGTTACATAGGTTTATGGAGGAATTGGGAAAGAAGAAGGAGAATAGCAGGTTGTATTGTGATAATGAGAGTTCCATTCATATTGCAAAGAACTCAACCTTCCATTAAAATAATAAGAATATACAACTCATGTACCATTTCATACGATCTGTCTTGGAAGATGGACAATTGAAGTTGGAAAAGATACTTACTAACCAAAATCCTTCAAACATGTTAACAAAGGGAGTAACCAGGGATAAAATGAGTTCCTACTCAGTTTCAATTGGTCTTCAAGCATGAAGGTGAAGATGAGAAATTTTCCAGGTCCAAGGTGGAGTCTAGTCCAGTAGGTATAACAACAATGGAGTTGATGTGGTCAGTCTCCAAGTGGGATATTGTTGGTTGTGGAGCCTGATTATCTTCCATATTCAAAGGTTTGTTTTATCCGTGCTTGGACCCACTTCCCTAATAGTGGGGGTGTGGGGAGGATTCCCCCCCCCACAAATTTCACTAGGGGCGTCTAGGGGGGTTGCGACAGTTTTTGTAGCCCCCCTTGGCGGGGGATTCGAGGGTAGCGCCACTGAAGTGAAATATTGAGAAAAATTGCCTTGTAAAATATTGTAATTTCGTAGTCAGTCTGAATTTTTCATTATAAGTTCGCATATATGATGGTAGAAGTTATGTTAGGGTTTTTTTTCCCTAGAAGGAAATCCTATTTTATAAGGGAATTTTATTGCAGATGTGTATGCATGTGATTATTGTATTCTGAGAGAGGAGATTGTGAGAGAAAGAATAGAAAGTTACAATGAGCATGTTATAGGTTTTATCCCTTCATTTTGATGGATAATAATAAGGAAGGACTTGGAAATTTATCTAGTGGACATAGCTCACACTGGGTGAACCACGCATATCTGTGTCTCTATTGTATTGTGTATCTTCTTTGTTTTATTTATTCATTTGTTTTATTTTATTGCTCCACGACCTTGTTTTTCTAACACATCTAGGCCTCCAATGGGAATCGGTTACATTGGGATTTCCAAATTATAATGTCCCATACTTATTTTAATGTTATGGAATTTTCCCACACAATTAATAATCACTCCATTAGAAACCAAAACTTGAAAATTTGTCACTAGATGATCCCAATTGGATCTTGACAAATGTTTATAAATGTTGTAAATAAACATGATTGTTTTATTTCATTTTATTTTGTCTTCTGGAACATTGAGAAGGTGAAATGAATAGCTGTAAAGGTTGACATTCCAAAATAATCCCATTAAAAAATGAGAGTGATAGTGAAGAGGACAACGAGGGGAGATGTAAGGAGAAAGAGGGAAGGAAAATAAAAAAAATTAAATCTCAAAGAGGGCATCTTGTTGGACGTTTAGTGGATGAATGAGTTAATGTTCTTGTTCACTCCAATAGAAAGTGTATCTAAGCCATGACATCTGTAATTTGGTTCTTCAAAGTGAGAAAAAATACAGAGAGTTTGTGTATAGCTCACCGCATTGTAATTTACTCCCCAACATAATTAAAGTCCCATTTAAATGTTGAAACCATGAGTTATTGCAATCTATGCTTTGGGAATTTGGTTTTGAGTTACGAAATGTATGCATACTTTTTGGAAGTGTATTTTTTTAGCCTGTAGCATCCATTCAAAGCGTTCTCTTGTTTCCTTGGAGAATTTACGGAGGCCTGAGTGTTTTAGTTACTTCATGGGAAAAATTATACTTACCTGGGAAAATTAAGAGACCCATGGAAATTTTACCCACTGCTTGGGAGTGTTTTTTGTTTCTAGAGTGAATTTCTCATCCTTCCTTCATCCATACATATTCACCAAGTCAAATTTCCTCCCCTAGACATTTTTCTTCATTTTTAAACATCTAAAATTTTCCCTTGTATTTTTTTATTTGTTTTGGGGGATCAAAACCTCCCCTGTATGTTTTCTTTAATTGTTGGGGTCACAAAATCACGCTACATACGTTTTTATTTACTGTTGAAGATCAAATATTCCCTCTATATCTTTTTTTTTAATGGATGGTGACCCATTCCCGCTGGGTTTCTCTTGAAGTTGATTTTCTTTCATTTGGTTGACCGTGTTAGCAAAATATTGGTTTATGCCTCAACTTTGCATAAGTCCTTCATTATTCATTTTGGCAAATGAATATAATTGTTATGAGATATTTTATTTATTTTGGGGAAATTAAAATTATATTGGGTTATGCCCAATCTCCAAGTTCAAGAATTAATCGACATCTCAAGACAACACTAGCTAAAGACACAAGCATTGACAACACTCTCACAAGGTTCCAAGCATCAAAAGCAACCACGAGAAGTTTTTACAGTTCTCGATGGTTGCTACAACTATAAGTAATCATTCTCCTTTTTTATCTCAATTATTTTGATGGATGGTGCTAATAAATTTGCAGAGTTTTCACAAGATTTGCGCTACCCAATTGCACGCAAACACACAGGCGGGCGCTACCAAAATTTTGGCAGAGACCAAATTGTGCAGAATTATTTTGCAAGGACGCTTCTGCCAGTTTTGAGTGACTAACTTAAAAATTGTATTGTGAACAATTGAGAAGGTATTTTTGAAAACTGGAGGAGGGTTTTGTTCATCACATTCCAAATAACAAAAAACTATCTCATTTTTTCAAAATGTGTTATGTTTTTATAGATATTAGACATAGAAGTGGTGCTACCAACTGTTTTACAACGATGCTATTGAATTTCCTGTAGCGGTCACGATTTTGATATTCACCTTGTTGGGAGGTTCCCACCTGTTAAGGAGGATTCAAATGGGTTCTCAAGGATCAGTTAGATGTCAAGGGACACCTGCACATAGGATTTAGCTCCATCAAAGTCCTCATGCAATGAGGTGTAAACAGTTTATTAATGACTTCCAACAAATTCCTGAAAATTAGCAGTTTGTTGGATTTTTGTCTCTTTTATTTTTGCCACCTATCTCCAAGGCTTAGAATCCAATGAAGGAGATGGGATTTGACCTCCTAAGTTTATTTGGATGCTATTTTCTATTTAAGGAAGGAGATATCTCTTGGAGAAAGGGGATTCATGAGCTAAGAGACGCTAGAGAGAGTAGGAGCAGGCAAGTTTCCTGTGTGTGTTCATTTGTAAGACTGTGGGCATTTTATAATTTTAAGCATTACTGCTATTGGAGACTCATGAGAACTGTGATTTCATATTGTAACTCTTTTGTTTATATTTTTTCTTATTTGAATATACTACAGATTTGAGGATCAAAGGCTGTCAATGATTTATGGATCCCTAAGCAGCAGAGGATCTGATGTATTTTGCCCATCAGTCATTGTTTATATTCAAGTATTTTTTGATTCATTAAATTGAGAGGATCTTTGTTTATTGAACATTATATCTTATTTTTTCCTTCTCCATTCTTCCACCTATCAGCATATAATCTTGTTTTCTGTTGAGAAACTTTTGTGCCTTCGATGAGTAGAATGTTTGTGACTCCATTGCCCATTGGTGTAGCCTACTGATCTACAGTTTTCTACCCTCTCCCTTTCTTTCTCCATCTTGCTGATCCACCTATTAAAAACTAAAATTATATTTTACATTCTGATGGGTGTTGAGCTTACACTTTAGTAGTCAAAGTGTGACTTTCAGTGCTAACATTTTTGACACCATTGCTGGGGACGTATTTGAGCAGATTGAAAATATCCCTGGGAAGAACGACACTACACAGCTCCAGATTTAGATGGTGACTGAAGTTGGACACCTTCAAGACTGCACATTCACCATGGTGACTCCATTGTTCAGAATCTATTAGTGATTCCACTGGGGATGAGACAAATTAAATGGCTATGAAGGCTATCCTATCCAGGAGGTTTTCCCCACTGAATTTCTCAATCATAGATGGTTATCCACATCCTGTGCCTCAAATTGATGAATGGAAAGATCTGCTGCCCATATTTTATGAAGGTGAGGATGACAACCCTTTTAAGCATGTTCATGAATTTCATGCTTTGATGTAGCAACTTGACATCTATCAAGAAGATATATTGATGAAAATTTTCATGTATTCATTGGAAGGCTATGCGAGGAAATGGTATAGAACACTCCCTTCTTCTAATATTTCCTCTTTGAAGGACTTTCATGATGTTTTTTATTCTCATTTCAAGATAATTTACCAGCTGAAAGACTTTTTGAGAATTGTTGTGAGGGGTATGCATCATATATTCAAGATTCAGCAGGTGATTCCTCTAGCAGTGATGATGAAGGGGATGATTGCAGAGAGAAGGAATTAGATGATGAGTTTCATAATCCTTTTCATAAATTTGAAGAAAAAATGCATCATTCATGTCAAAATATAGGTCCCCAAGAGAAAGATCAATATGGACAATCCATCATTTCCCTATCTCCTCCTTTTCTCAATTCTTTAAGTCAAGAGGTCATCTTAGATTTAGAGTTATTTCATCATGAGAATAGTGTTGCAGCTTGTCATGATCGAATTCATAGCTTACTAGTTGTTGTTGTAATCCCTCCTATTGTTAATGAACCAGTGTACCATGATTTGCCAAGTTTTGATGACTATGAGGATGTTTTCCCTGAACAACCAGTTGTCCCAGCTATTGTACTAATCCCCTCAACCATTAATAGTCAAATGGTCATTGATTCAACTTTGTATGATGATTATGAAGATGATTTCCATGAATAGTTTGTTGAAGAACTTATATCAGAGAAGTACCCTTCCCATCAAAGCAACAATAACTTGTTTCAACCCCCATGTCATATTTTTGTTGCTGAAAAAGAAGAAAAAAATGATAATCTAATTTTAGAGGGTGAAAAACAAAGAAATTGGGACCATAAGCCAAGCTATGATGAATACCCCTCACAATCAGAAGATAATACAAAAGAATGTAGTTTCCAAAGCACTTCTAATTGTGATGAATTTCCCTATCAACCCCCTATTCCTCTTGAAGACATAAGCTCAGTTTCATCAAGCAACCAAGATCAAATTCCATGTGATCAGATGAGAGAGGCTAAAATTAAAGAAATACAAGCATCACTAAGACTTTTTCCTAATACACCTCATGTATAGGAGTGGACCAAGGCCATATGCATTGAGGATGAATCAGAAAATCAACAAGACATGCAACAACCAAGCACAATGGAGGAAGGCCCTAATGCAATACTTTTCCTTTTTACACAAAGAAATGTCACAGGGGCAAGTATTGATGATGTTTTTCAGGATCCATTTGCAACCTGTCTGCAAGCATAAAGTGGGACTAGGCTCATTGATTTCTTCAATGGAAAGTGTATTGCCAAATGTTTCTTTGACATGCCTTTAAGTAGGAATTATCTCTGGTGCTTAAGGAAGCACATTTCAAAGCTTCAAACAGTTGAAAAAATGCTAAAATGGATTCATTAGTTATTTCATGTAACTTGAATGCTTCATTTTACCAATAATTAGAGTAGGTGTGTGCAATAATATTGCCGGACAAGCATCGTTTTCATCATTTTTTTTAGTTTCACTTTTCATTTTCATTTAGTTTCAGTTGAAGGTCACAGATCAAAGCAGATTGCAGAGGTTAAAGGTTGGGAGAAGCCCTAGGACAAGGCACTAAAACTACAAGAGTTCTTAGAGACTCACAGGGAGGAATCTATCCCCCATGGAACCTATGTTAGCACAATATTGGTTTATGCCTTAACTTTGCATAAGTCCTTCATTATTCATTTTGGAAAATGAATATAATTGTTATGGGATATTTTATTTATTTTGGGGAAAATTCAAATTATATTGGGTTATGCCCAATCTCCAAGTTCAAGCATTAATCAACATATCAAGAAAACACTATCCAAAGACACAAGCATTGACAACACTCTCACAAGGTTCCAAGCATCAAAAACACCCACGGGAAGTGTTTACAGTTCTCGATGGTTGCTACAACTATAAGTAATCGTTCTCCTTTTTTATATCAATTATTTTGATGGATGGTGCTAAGAAATTTGCAGAGTTTTCACAGGATTTACACTACCCAATTTCACGTAGACACACAGGCGGGCGCTACCGAAATTCGCTACCGAAATTTTGGTAGAGACCAAATTGTGCAGAATTATTTTGCAAGGACGTTTCTGCCAGTTTTGAGTGACTAACTTAAAACTTGCATTGTGAACAATTGACAAGGTATTTTTGAAAACTGGAGGAGGTGTTTTTTCATCACATTAGAAATAAAAAAACCTCTCTCATGTTTTCAAAATGTGTTATGGTTTGAGAGATATTAGACATAGAAGTGGTGCTACCAACGTTTTTACAACGACACTATCAAATTTCTTGTAGCGGTCACGATTTTGATATTCACCTTGTTGGGAGGTTGCCACATGTCAAGGAGGATTCAAATGGCTTCTCAAGGATTATTTAGATGTCAAGGTACACCTACACCTAGAATTTATCTCCATCAAAGGCCTCATGCAATGAGGTGGAAACAATTTATTAATGACTTCCAACAAATTCCTGAAAATTAATAGTTTGTTGGATTTTTGTCTCTTTGATTGTTGCCACCTATCTCCAAGGCTTAGAATGTTGATACTGAGAGGGGGGGTGAATCAGTATCCAGTACAATTTAAAAAC